>CM075012.1:26636432-26649163 GCA_037576675.1 Pangasius sanitwongsei | reverse complement strand
TGCTCTTGTAGCTGAATGGACACAAATCCCCACAGCCACGCTCCAACATCTAGTGGAAAGCTTCCCAGAAGAGTGGAACTTATTATAACAGCAAACACAGGGGGAATAAATCTGGAATGAGACGTTCAACAAGCACATATGGCTGTGATAGTCAGGTGTCTACTTACTTTTGACCATATAGTGTATAATTCTGTATGAACATATAGAGATCCTTGTACAGCAATCTGGAAATACAACAAGTGGCCATCCTGTTGAAGCTATTCACACTAAGAGCGTAAAAGGTGTCAGGTGACTTCCTGTTTCACAGGTTCACAATAGCAGGGACAGACATGTTATGGGTGGCACGGGAGACAGATTGCCTACTCGAAATGAAGAATAAACTGATGTATCTGTTGTCTCCCATTTTTCAAAAATTGTAATTGCACTATTGAGCCACAATTCAGATGGAATTATTTTGTGCGAAAACTATCACTAATTATTCAGGCCAAGTGTGAAAACGCATCTCACACACGTTGTGTTTTTTCCTGCTGGCTACAGAACACTGAAGCATTCAGTTAATATCCAAAGGATAATAAACCACACATCAATAAGATAAGACAGTCCAGCCCTCGAGTTCCAGGTTTGATCTGGTACAGTTTCAGTGTGGGGTCTTTAGTACTTACTGAAATAAATAAAAGGCTGAAATAACATCATCATGCTTTTATACAGATTGTGTTTTTTTTCCTTTCCCACAGAAAGTCTGAAAACAAGCACTTCCAGAACACACGCTGATACGATTATCCAGCCCGACTTTCAGACATGATTCAGGGCACTGAGAACAGCTCAGGATGCGTCACGCTATGACCAACTATCTTCAATTTACACAGGAGTTACATAACAACCTCATCTGAGGCCACTTTTTAAGATCTCCGCTGGGGTCCTGCACAAAGAGGCTTTACACACGCGGGGGAATGCGCACGATAAAGCCACAGACCTCACCCCTGTTTCAGACTTTTGTCTTTCAACAGATTCATCTGTCCTCAGATCCGTCTTTCTGAAACATAAACACATCAGTCCAGCATGAATTCCATCCACACCCCAAACTAGAACAGAGACTCTTTTCTTTACTTTTCTTTTCTTTTCTTTTCTCAGATGTAAAGCATCGCTCCAGACAGACGAGTCCAGATTAAGATTCTGAAGGAGTTGGATTACAGGGTAGAGCTGTAATAATCGGATTATATGGGGATGTAAACAAGTGTGTGTGGGGCATCAAGCAGAATTTGCCATGATAAATGAATCCAGAGTAAGAAAATGTTCTTATAAAAAAATATAATCCATCGCTGCCTCAAGCTCAACTGACGCAAAGAGGTTTCACAACGCAAAACTTCTTTCCAAAGCTCCATTTAAGAACAAGGACTTGGCTAATTTCCACAGTGCTCTACTCACAGTGCACAATTTTATTTCATTATAACTGAAAATAAAACGAAAACAGCAGCTTATTCCGATTTTATTTTGCATATCATTTCTTGTTGCTTCTAATTAAAACATTTCCTCACACCTTAGCCTATAAACTGTTATTTCTTCATAAATCCTTGTTTATTTTTATTGTTTTCATTTAAGCATGAGAGGGTAGCTAGTCCAAACCATTATTCATGCTAGTTATCGTGGTTACATTCCAACGTGGTTACAGGGTTGATTTAAACCCGTGATTAAGCGCTGACCAACCAATCATGGACATGGAATAAAATGCTACAAATTCTCAACATTTTTTTATAAAACGTGAAAAATATTAGCAGGAGATATTTAGCAATAAAAGCCCCAAACTAACCCTTAGACTCACATCTAGCTTAACTATTTACAGTGCAAAAGTTTGCATTCCCCCTTGATTTCTGGGTGAAAACATTTTTTGAAAATATATACATCTATTGTTCAGTTTATGTACAAAACAGAATTCATGAATGTTTATTTGATCATGTTTTCCAAATATTACTATCATTCATAAATATTATAGTAATCTAAATCTCTTTATTATCAAAGTTAAAAGTTTGCACACCTGTCAACTTGCTATACTTAAAATATTTAAATGTGCCCCATTATGTAAATGTGTAATAACTTTTTTAAAGTTTTTTTTAAGTTTTAAGCCTTTAAGGCTCTCACTATTAATATATTAATTAAAATACACTTTTTGATCATTTCTGTTACTTATGAAAATGCAGGGACATCTGAAAACTCTGACTCGCCTCAAATGTCTAGGGTGTGTAAACTTTTGCAATAATCTGCACTCAACATTTCTCAACACACTTTCCTTATAAATACTCCACATTTTCCAAATGCTCTCGCCATTCACTTTCAGCTCCACCGCAAACAGCGAGGTCAGAGAGGTCAGCCTGCTAAACCCTCGCCGCTGTCAGACGAGTCTGGCTATTTTAAGCGCTAAAATCCTAAACGCGGTATCTGTCTTCTCGTCTCGACTCATCTCGTCCCTCCCTCCGTCCCTTCAATCCTTCACCTTATCTGGCCCGGCCGAATCCTGGTGTCCTGTTGTGTTGTTGCTGTTGTGTTCCGTCTTTTCCTCCTTCTTCTGGATTCTCTTCTGCAGCCACGGTCTGGCCTTGGAAGCATCGACCAGGCTGCGGACGAACAAAGTCCAAAAACGCTTCATGGAGTCCTGGATGGGAGGCAGGAGAAAGCAGGAGCTGCCGTTTACCTTCAGTGTTCACTCTCTGTAAGCGTGTGTGGTTGAGGGTTGAGGAGGAGAGGGGTAACAGGGGTAGGAGGGTGGCCAGGGCACATGGGAGGGGAGATTTGGGGGGGTGGTGTGTGGCGTCAACATTGGGACTCTTCTGTCTCGTTAAGTGTGTTTGGGAGATACTGGAAGAGGAGTGAGGGCATGGCGTAGATTTGTGGTGTCCATATGGGAGGAAAAAAGGACGACTTTTTTTTTTTTTGCTGTAAGTGTGTGTATGGCGGATTGGTTGAGGAAGAGGCTGACACGGGGGAGTAGGGGATTTGGACATGGTGGACAAGGATACATGGGGTTGTTTTGGGAACGCGTGGTGTCTAAATTACGATTCTCTCTCCGTAATGACATTCCCCAGGACCACAGGAGGGGTTAGTGACAGATAAGAGGCGCCTGGTGACAGTAAACAGACATGCCACTGATATCAGAAGCACTGATGCACACGACGTCTCACTTCCCATTTAATTTATCGGTAAAGGGAAATGAGTGACACGGAGACGACCCAATAACAGACATGGTAGCCAGGACAAAAATGGTAGCCCCTCTCTCTCTCTCTCTCGCTCACACATCCGTCGCTCTCATCTTTCTCTGCCTGTTTGACACTCAGGGTTGCTGATTCCAAAGAAGGAGGCAAGCGTGTGCCAGAACGCAAAGCCTCACTGCTCATAAATCTGAAAACACAAGCAGGCCACTGGAAGGAAGGAGCTCAGACTTAAGCACACTTCACCATCTTCACTCATCTGTTAGCTGTGTCTCTAACAACACACACCATTTCAGTGAAAGACCCAAAGTTGTTAGCGTGTCTTGGCTTGTTCGATGTAGCATCAGACCATATGGAGGAACTTAGATCGTGACATCCAGTTTCCCAGAATGCAAATCTGGGGACATCAGGAAGAGACTATTCATCCAGTCAAGTTTATTTATGAAGCCCAAACACACAAGCATTCTCACTTTACAAGCTCCTAAAAATGGACAAACATCAGGCCTTAATTTGCATGAGGACAAAGTAAAATTTCATGTTGTTTCAGTTGGCATTGTGGTTAATTTTGAACTAAGTCACTAATTTGTGGCCTCGATTGATTCCACACCTTAGTAAGTTGTATAATGCCATACTTAATTCATGGCCTACAGTTATTTATTTGGCAAGAACAGCCAAAAAAAGTATGATAATTTGCGTAATCCCACGTTCACGCTAGCAAGCGGCAAAGGGACAGAAAAGTGTCGATTTTCTACGTATGTCCGTGACACGGAGCTGCGATTTCGAGTCGAGAGTTTCTCATTTCTATGCAAGTTAGGTATAACAGTATGACGCAGTAAAGTGACAAAACCGAACGATTAGCTCGAACGATTCTTCAAACTGATCCTATGGTGTGTGTGTGTGTGTGTGTGTGTGTGGTCCCACGTTTCTTCAGTTCCCCACTCAAAACTTTAGTTCCTACCTGCACTTACTTACAACCTCTGGATAAATGTGTATAGAGACATTATGAAGAAAAATAAAGCTCAGAAGGAAGTAGCAGAGTTTGCTGGTGTTTGTGGTGAGTGTGTAGCTCGTACAGTTAGCTCTGCTTATTAAAAAAAAACACCATGTCTCCTCAACTCAGCGGCTCCATAGAGACTGGAGGAATAGAGGACAGAAATCTTTCAGGAAGTCTGGAGAAAGATCTAATCAAACAATAGAGAAAGTCAACGGAGGAACCACAATGTGTCGACATATCAGTATGTAACGTATAAATGTTTTTAGATCATTTTTTCTTTCTTTCTCGCATGCTTTGAGGAAAGAATTACGAATCCGATCCTGAGACATTTGTTCCTAAAATCCACTGCCAAACCGGGGACACAGTGAACAGTCGCCTGATTTACTGTCCTTTCTTTCCGTCTTGAACTTTAAGAGGGTGTCCATGGTAACGGCCGGTTCCTTGGAAACACGCATGTTTCCCTTTCCAGTGCAGCGCTTAAGTGTGATGAATTGCAGTAAACAGCGCCCTTCATCTTCTGAGCTTTTAAAGTCGCTGACAGTTTTCTTTTTTTCCTGGATGGAAAGCGAGGGAGAGACTGTTCGGATTTCAGCCGGAATGGGAGCTCAGGATGGACAGAGCAGGAAGGCAGGTTTTAGAGGTTGTCTTATTATTAAAGAGGGAGGTGATAGTGGGTTGATGAAGGAGCTATGACTGAAAACAAGGGTTCCTCAACAGTTCTTCGAATAGTCAACGGTTCTAAGCCTGCTAAGGTACTAGAAGCTTTAAGGATTCCCTCAAGGGACAAACCAAAGAACCATTTAGAGTCTTCATGTATTGTTTCTGAGCATTTCCTGACTTATAAGCCTGCGGTTATAATTTGTGTTACTGTTAAGGAGCCTGGATTTTTTTAAACTTAAATTTTCCCAAACATTTACACACTAGGAGGTGAGAATTTAATAATAAGATTGGAGTTTTTCTTCTAAAGAAGAAGAACAGGTGCTGTGTTGGTTCTCATTCAACATTAATGATGTGTCAATATATCAGTATAATGTTATAAACTGATAAGTGAAATAATTACACCATTAATGGTGTGCTTTGCCAGTATAGATAATTATGACAAGCATAAAAATCATCTCTAGCTGCCATACAAACATCAACCTCCTACTACAAACATGCTGAACGCTGATAGCGTGACCTACTGAAAACTGAAACGTTAGAATGAAATCTATCACATAATAAATGAATCATTCTGTTTCTACCTGGACTTTGACACACGAGTGTGTTCTTACACTCTTTATGAGGATTACATAGAAGCCTGTGCAGCTCTGTAGCGGAACTGAGCCGCCTCCAGTGAAATGTATTAGCACTTAGCACACAAATACCTCACCATGTTTAGTGATTTCACACACAAACACCAAGCCACACTACAAACAAAGCGTACAGCCTTTCTCAGGCATCTCTATCATCCATACAATGCTTCTCCAACATGCAGCTAGCACTCGTGCCCTGGATTTACCCTCGTTTACTGCTCGGTGGGTTCAGTAGTCATGAGGAACCATGAGTAACACTGTATACCAGTGAGCTTAAACTCACTACCCACTGGGAAGACAGTTACAACTTAAGATCATAACTCAAACCCACCAGGTAGAAGGTCATAACTCAAACCCACCAGGTAGAGGATCATAACTCAAACCCACCAGGTAGAGGATCTCAAACCCACCAGCTAGAAGGTCATAACTCAAACCCACCAGGTAGAGGATCATAACTCAAACCCACCAGGGAGAAGGTTGAGCCTGTGGGTTTGACAGGCTTTTTGAGCGATCTGTGTTCACCATCACATAATTGAAGCCAAGCTAATTGAGCAGCAGTGCCCTGGCTCCATGTCCATCTTGTTTAATTTGTGATGAATTAATGAGAGAAGCAGAGGCAGGAGCTTCCTAATGAATGCTCTCAGTCTCTCTCACAGAAAAAACAAACAGCAAGTTGCAACACAAGGCTTTGAGAATGATGATTATTGCATAATATTGTGGCATACAAGAATTTGAATATTGCTATTATAAGTATTATGTCACTTATGAAGTCTTTGCTGCCAGATTTATTATTTATAATTACAGTGATCTCCTTCTGAAGCCTCGTCTACACGTATATATACGGATATATTTGTAAATGGTTTGTGTGGGTCATTGTGGGGTCACTTTTTTGAAAATGTGCTCAAAGGTGGAGAAATTAAAAGTTTTTCACTGTTTGCATGTGGACAGGAAAAAAAACGTCACAGTGTGTGTTTTTGAAAAACGTTACTGTGCTCCGTCTCAGGCTGTCACTTTGTGCTCTTCAATTTCTTTTTTGCTAACGTGTTTGTAATTTCATTTCCCTTAGTTTTCTCACGTGGTTTTCTCAGTATATGATGAGCGCTGTCCTGCTCCTGAGTCCACTTCTCCACAGATCGGGGATGAGACCTGGACCAACACTTTGTATTCAAGCACAACATTAAAGCAGTAGTTCCTCATCCTCATGTGCTTGTCATTTTTCATTTTAAAACCTTTTTTTTTTATGCATTTCACCTTCTCTACCGCTCAATACACAGCTTTTAATGTTCTTCTCGAGGTGTTTGGCGTAACAGTTTATGATGTAGTATCACCACCTACTCTGCTGCTGCATTTTTGCATTTTCAGAGATATTTTAAAAACTCTAATCATGTGGACACAGATTTTTTAAACAGAGAGGTAAGAACTATGTTTAAAAAATATGCGTATGCGTGTGGACGGGGCATCAGACTTTAGTGTTGTAGGACACTGAAAAACTTTTTTGCGCTCTTCAGGAGGACAGACCAGGTCAGCCGGAATATCGAGAGAAAGATGGACACATGAAGGACGTGCTAAACCCTCCTATTGTGTTCTACTTAGAGGCATTCTGGCCTTTCGCTCCAGGCTGTGCTTTAAGATTGCTTAAGTGAAATAAGTGAAATAAGTGAAATGCGAGAAGCAGTAGGCAGTTGGCCTGGTCGTCATGCAGCAGTGTGTAAGCAGTCAGGAATCCAGAAACTGACCCCACCTCACAGAGCCTACGCCTTCCAAACCTCTGGGGACAAAATAATCCATTCTGTCCGTTACAACGTCAGAAAATCACTTCAGCATAACAAACAGAGAAAAACATCCACAACAGGTTTGTAAGCACAGAATACAGATACATCTGAGTGAAAAATAACAGCCTTCTGAGTGCCACATCGGGCTTCGCATTCCTGAAGTCTGGGTAAAAAAAAATCATGGTGGAAAATAAAAAACAACAACTTTAATAAATAATTAAATAAACAATCTGAATAAATTAAACTTTATATATTATAAAGACAAGGTCTGCCTAGAAAAATGCTATGACATGGCCCCAAAAAATCAGCAAATAAACTGAAAATAATAAAATAAAATAACATTTTAAAAAATTAACATCATTTAACTCAGTAAAACGTTATGTTAGTTAGTAAACAAACAAAACAAACTATATATATATATATATATATATTTATTTATTTTTAATGGATTGGTATTAAGATGCAGAAGGGTTCAGATGCCAGTGTGTTTGTGTTTCGCAGATTTTTCATTATGAAAAGTGACAAAAAAAATCAATTGCTATGTTACAAAATTAACAGTAAATAATTTTTTTTACTTCAAAAATTTCAGTAAATGAATCGTATAAAATTCACATGCGAAATTTAAAAACACACGCGTCACACACAACATGTGAAGTGTGTAAAAACCACATAAGAAAATTTTACACGTAGTTATTCACATGTAAGAAAAAATCGTTTTGACGTGTTGTTTTTAATTCGTTTCAATTACATTTTTTTTTCTTGGATTGCTGTTCTGTTTCAGGACACACCCACATTTCATGTTAATTCCTTTTTTTTATTATCAATAAGAAGTACATTTTTGTACACTGAGAAACATTAGAGCTTCCAAACACTGGCACTGAACTGCAGAAAAATATGTTTATGGTTCAAATGAGGAACTTTGGGATGCTTTCTAAAACTCAGCAATGAAATGAAGATAAAACGGAACATTTTGTAGTAAATGAATGAATGAATGAATGACACACTTTATTACAACCACAGATCTGAAAGTGAAGGTGACCTACAGAGAGGCTATTAACAATATGATATTTTAAAAAATGCAGTGTCCTTCCAGTGATGGAAGAGAAGCACCTCAGTCTAAAACAGGAGACAGCAGTGTGTGTGTGTGTGTGTGTGTGTGTGTGTGTGTGTGTGATCAACTCACCGGTATCTGGCAGGATGATCATCTGAGCTGCTCTTCACACACACACATCTCCATCTGAGTGTGTTAGTGGTGTGTGTAGAGATCCTCTGGTTCAGTGTGATTCATTACAGGCTCGGAGCTGAAGTGCTCAGCTGATCAGTGCGGCATGCGGTGGGTTTACACACTCCAACATCCACCCACCGCTATTGAAAGTGCGCCGCCTGGTGGTCGACATGGAGAACTACAACGAACTACAATGGGTTACTGATGGTTTTTATAATCAAGTACCAGAAATGGTCTTAAAATGTATGTTGTGATATCAATAAAGAAACAACTGAAATAATATTTCAGTCTCAGAAATGAAAGTGGGACATGCTTTGTACCTTTGGAACGTATCTAAATTCCTTTAAAAAATAATTTAAGGTATATAATAGACAGATTTATAAATATTGATCAAAGCCCATGTTGACTCCAGTGTCCATGTGTGGTCCTGAATCATAGTTCATCCAGTACAGGGTTTCCCGAACCTTTTTGTCAGCTGAATTAATTTTTATGATTATAATCTGTATTAGAAAAGGTTTTCAAACTTTAATTTAATGTGAAGTGAAGTGACATGTGGCCAAGTAGGGTGACCCATACTCAGAATTTGTGCTCTGCATTTAACCCATCCAAGTGCACACACACACCGTGAACACACCCGGAGCAGTGGGCAGCCTTTTTTAGCTGCGGCGCCCGGGGAGCAGTTGGGGGTTCGGTGCCTTGCTCAAGGGTCTCACCTCAGTCGTGGTATTGAGGGTGGAGGAGACGCTGGTCATTCACTCCCCCCCACCTACAATCCCTGCCGGACCCGAGACTCGAACCCACGACCTTCAGGTTCACCTTCGGGTTACAAGTCTGACTCTCTACCCATTAGACCTCCGGTTGAGAAACACAACTTTAATATTAAAATGTTTCCTAAATGTCTCCTCAGAGACGTCTATTGTGTAGAAATGAGAAATTAAGAGGAGACTGACTGATGGTTTTGTCGCACAACGTCATTCACACTCTCGCGGTCTGAGAGAGAAACAGAGTAGATACGAAACACAGAGAGCAGAAAAGACTTATTTTACAGCCTTATTTTATTTTGATCTCTATCAGACAGCAGCAAGAGATAATCCAGGAAACGGTTCATTCCTTTCACACATTACTGTCCTGGAGGTGTAACCTGGAACCTTTCCGTATTTATCACAGTCGCGTTGCGTGTGTAGCACTACAGATACTTTTGTGCTCATGTAACCTTACTGAAATTACTGTGAAATTTACATCACAAGCATCAACTGAAATCACTGAAATGATTTGGGACGTTTTTAGAAACATGATTCAAAACTACGTTTCCTCTAAAGGGCCACACACAGTCAGGCTTTTCTGTTGGACGTCTAAACCTGTGTGTGTGTGTGTGTGTGTGTCAGTGTGTGAGTGTGTATTTGCACTAATTTGAGGCTATTTGTTTAAAATGGAGCACGAACGCTACTCAATATGAACTGTACTCGTCTGTAATTGCTCACTCAGCCACTGTGCACGCGTTTCCTATGTGCCCTTAAATACTTAATTAATCACATGACATTTATTTTCTTTAAAAATCACACACTGGTAATATGGACACTGAATCTTGTGTGTGCTTGGCACAATAACGTAGCAGAAAAAAATATTCAACCATCCCAAATCCATTTGCTTTCCAATAATAATAATAATAATAATAATAATAATAATGTTTTCCTAATCCTTCTGGCTCGGGGTTCTACTGAACGCAGCAGTTTTGTCCGTTGGCATCTTTGAAGCGCAGACGCATCTTGGGCTTGTATTTTTCGAGGTACATGAGCTGCTTGGAGTTGAAGGCTCCACGGCGCTTCCTGAAATAAAGCGAGAAGATCACACTGTAAAGCACATTGTACCGGTGGAAACTGGATGATAACCTGCAGCACAGGTTATCACAGGAAGTCGTTACTGTGTACCGTGTGACTTACTGTCGAATGAACTGAACGGCATCCTCGTACATCATCCCACACTCGATTAACGCGATGGCCACCAACACCGGAGCTCTGCACAGACAAATATAACATCCGAGTGAGACAGTGATGTGAGAAGACGCTGCGCTCTTCTGCCAGAGAAAAGAGTTATTTTTCTCAAATTTCATCTCTTATCTGTGAGTCGGATCATTTGACTCAGAGTCGACTCACCCAAATGACTCACTGGAATTTTTTTTTAAACTTATGGCTGAAATCGTTTCATTAATTCAGGGGTCTTCAGTCTTATCCGCAGAGAGTCGGTGCGGCCGCAGGCTTTTATTGCAGCCACACCGGAGGCACACTTCAGAGCTGATTGGAGATGAAGATGAACTGATTAATCGAGCGAAATCAGATGTGGTTGAATGAAAGCCTGCAGCCACACCGACTCTTTCTGGATAAGACGGAAGACCCCTGCGTTGAACAATAATAAAATAATAATAAAAATAACACTAATCTGCACTGCAGTTTCAGAAATCCATTTACAGAACAGACCTGCCAACTACAGACGTATTTTCCAGACGAATTTCAAAAGCAATCGCAAGTTGAGTTTGTAGCTGCGTTTCCTATTTGTGGACGCATAAACTGTGACATAATTCAAATGAGAATGCAAATCGCGTTTTACCGTTTGCATTTTTGTTTAAATGAACAATTTAAACAATGCAACTTGCAATTACTTTTGAAACTTGTCCAGAAAATACTTCCACATGGCAACCACGAAAAGTAGTACTGCGTAGTTCAGACCTTCATCAGTGTCTACATCTGAAATATGTATATCAATATATTGTATATGTATATTGATATCAACTGTACTTTTGTCTAAATTTAGCTAAGCTGATTGTATTTCACATTAATGAACCCAAAACATCTTCAATCTACCATGTAAAAGTGAGCGCATCTTTCAAGCGAGGAAATTAAGATTAGAGATTAGAGATTAGTGTTATGAGATGAGGGGAAGGGGGCGGGACTTCCACAGGGGCCGTTATGACAACTGTCAATCATTCTACAGGGCGTCCCGAACGTCTCCATACAAAGAGGAAATTAACACTTTTTAGGAAAGGAAGGAAAAAACACTTAAAATGTCTTCCAAAATTTATCACACTTAGTTTATATTATATATATTTTTTCTAGTCTTTAAGAACGCCTTTGAGAAAAGAAGAAGGTACTGAAATCATTCTCACGGCCCGATCGGGACGCTGTCGCAAGCTTTGCGGTGGACTTTAACAGGAAACGTGGCGAGCACATCACACACGCCACACTGTCGCCAAACCTATTCACAAACTCAGAAAGACGGGAAGAGACGTCCACCAACAAGTGGCACAACCGAGACGTTTTGTGGATTTATATGTCGATTGGCTCAGGCCGCTCTTTCAGCACTTTTTCGAGTGATAATTCGTTGTAGTGCGCTCCTACGCAGAACGGTCTGACCTAGTCGTTAAATCCGCACGGCGCTATGACAGACTCGAAATGATAAATACGTTAAATACGTTAAATATCATCAGCTGGTGAAGGCGGTGGTTCGAGAGGACTCACCGGCCCAGTCCTGCGACACAGTGCACTGCAATGCAGCAGCCTGGTTCATCTTTAAATTTACACTTCAGGAGGTTTAACCAGTCGTCCACGATTTGATCGGAGGGGGAGCAGCCGTCGTCAAAAGGCCAATCCTTTATAAACAAACAAATACATAAATAAATAATTTTTAAAAACCCAGTAGTCATTCATTTGCAAGATGATTTCACCCAGAACAACTTGAGCAAAAAGAACTCACTGCAAGAGTCGCTTTATTATTATTATTATTATTATTATTATTATTATTATTATTATTATTAATAACTTCACGAGAAAACAGGAACAAACTTTGTCTCATGGATTTCCACGACATTAAATGTAACTATAAATGGATAAAAAGTATTATCATTCTCTATTAAATATTAAAAAACATCTGTAATTTGCTGTGGTACAAGAGGAATGAAAATAATCACAGCACATCACCCTGTCGCTGATTAATTTCCTATAACGGCACAACGCGTTGCTGTGTTTTATTATAATATAATATATAATCATGTTATTTTTGTGCCTGCTGTACAGCCCTAAGGCATATAGCTGTTATATACAGTGCAAATAAAACAAATCAGCATTATGTATAAACTGGATTAGTGTGTGTATAAAAACATACATTTTAGAAGAAGAAGTACAGTTCTGTGCAAAAGTCTTAGGCACATGTAAAGAAACGCTGTAGAGCAAAGACGCCTTCAAAAATAATGAAATT
>CM075012.1:26607475-26623490 GCA_037576675.1 Pangasius sanitwongsei | reverse complement strand
ATGTTGAAGCCAGGTCTCATATCTACTCTTTCACTGGTCAGTCTTTCACTGAGAAACTCTATCCATACTTCAGTCCTTGTTCGAATGATGGAGGTAAAAACTCAGCACCACTGATCATCACTCATGTATCAAAGACTGTATAAATTCTCACCTCAATCAAATGTATGAAATGACCAGAATGAGAGTCTGCATTTATCAGTTAAACGACTCGGTGCAGATTGAGACATACCAGATCAGTCACTTATCAGTCACTTACGCATTTAAAGAAGAACCAACTTATAGGCCAGTTCAGTTCATTAAACTGCTGTGTGTAACTGACATAATAAGCTATTTAAACTTGGCAACATAATCCATGTATAAAATCGCAGCATATAATTAACAATGCAATAACATGAAATAATTAATTTGATTGTAATAAATTCAGGGTATTTTCTGATTTACAGTTGATGAATATTAGATTTTAGAGAAACAATATACTTGAATTTTCACCCTCTTGAACGTTTTTGCCTTTGTGTATCTCCAGCTCCTTCAGAGTTACCCTTGTCATGTTAGATGTTAGATGCAGTTTAGTCATCAGAATGCAGATGATAAATGATAGATAAACATCCTATCAGAAGCCCTTGTCCTTCATGAACTTCAGGAGTTTTACACTGAAAAAGTAGCTTTTCTGGCTGCAGTTTAAAAGACTGAATAACTTTTCACCTCATTACACATAACTTTTTTCTCATGATTTTCATGGAGAAACATACCAAAACATGTATTATTGTCATAAATAAAAATATCTCATGTAAATGCATCTGCAGTACATTATACATGTCTATTAAAACAGGAGAAATATGTATAAGCAACGACAATGGAATAAATCCCGAGTTTTACCTTTTGGTTAACCTTCCTTAAACTCAGTTTATTTGTTATTATAGTTTTCTTTTTATATATTTAGGTATTTGTTATTTGTATTGTATTGTTGTTTTTTTTTATTTTTTTTTTTTATCTTTTTCTCTCCTTGTTAAAGTACGCGGCTTCAGCAACGATCAGCAATGACAATGCCTGTTATTTGAAGATGTTTAATAAAGATTAAAAAATAAAAAATAAAAAAAAAGTGTGTGCGTGAAGTACGTGAAGAAGTCCCGCCCAGTGTGCTCTCTGATTGGCTGATTCTCTAATTCTCGGTATTTCATTGGTGGAAACGCGGTCAACGCGGAAGTGCAACCGGAAGTTCAGAGCACGGCGCTGGGGAGGAGGAGGAGGACAACGTGTTTCACTGTTTGGAAAAGGTCAGTTCCAGTTTATAGCTGTTTCTTTTATTAAATTTACCTGTCTGTGATTTTCATGGCACTTTTCACTGATTATTATTCACCTTTTAGCAGTTAGCGTGTTAGCTTAGCATGCTGGCTTGTTTATATGCTATGAGTGATGGTTAGTTTTGGAAAAAAAACATATTATAGACGTATTTTAGGCATGTTGCACAAACTGAGCTAATATTCATAAATTTTAGTTTTATTAATGAGACTTCATAAGGTCGTTTACGGTCTGAAAGCCTGAAAATTCGTCAGTAAAATCGGAATAGCGTTATTAGCGATATTTTCCACACTTGCAGTGCGCTGTTTTAGCCACTAGATGTCGCTACTGACTGCGTTTTTAGCACAACGTCCTCAGAACATTAAACACTTAAGGGTTTAAAGCAACTTTTAGAGGGAAAAAAAACTAATTATATCAACATTATAGTGTGTTTTATCAAAGAAGAACATGAGTGGATGAGCATTTGAGGCATTAATATTTAATCTCTACAATTTCCATCTGTTTGTTTGCCAAAAAAGGAGGGAAATAAACTGTAAGCTCTTATAGTTCCAGGATTCTCTTTTAAACAAACAAACAAACAAACAGAAACATTAAAAAAATACTCTGATATCTGTAGCTAGAAATGTCATTAGCTGCATTTTGTTTTTTTTTAAATCCAATTTGTGTCATGCTAGTTTTATAGTACAGTCACTTAGGTAGATTTAATTAATATTTATTCATGTTTCCTGGTTAAATTTATCCTGAATAACTAAAATTAATGATCTGAGGCACAGATTTCTTTCTCATCTTTAATTCTTAGTTGTATTCTTTATAATTATGCAAATTGCAAATATGTTTGTCTTGCTGTGGGATGTAGTGATTCTACTTTTTTCCATTTTTGAGAAATTGTTGATATCGGAGCCGAGCTGATCTTCGGTAAACGAGTCGTGTCGGAAGCGTGACGATGGGAGTCTTTGAGACGGTCACTGTTCTGTGTTTATGTGCAGATGGCGGCGTCCGGGAAAATGGCGTCCTTTCGTCTGCCTCCTCTACCAACCATCGGCGAAATCATCAAACTGTATAACCTGAGAGCTCAGAAGCAGCTGTCACAGAACTTCCTCTTGGACTTGAGACTCACAGGTGAGACGGCGTAAACCTGTACCTGCCGCAGGTGCGTCAGGGGGATTTACAGCACAGCAGTGTTAAACGCTCGATTCTGATTGGCCAGAAGGTGTTAATAAACTGTTCACTTCAAGAGAGAGGAGGAAAAGAGAGGCAGGTGAAGGAATGACTGTTTATAGCTGCTATAACGTAAGTGAGAACAGGAACTAACTCAACAGCATTAAATGTAACTACGAATGGATTTAAAAAAAAGAACAATCTGTCATTCTTTAATAAATAAAATTGTAATTTTTGTCAAATTGCTGTGGTGTAAGAGGAATAAAACACTCTGGGACGTGCTGTTGATCAAATAAAATCAGCTTCAGGGTGATAAAAGTAACTCTGCTTACTGATTATTTTACTGCGTCAGCGTGACACACGGTGATTTATTCCTGATCATGACTTGGATATCGCCGATGCTGGCTGTGGTGTTGTAGATAAAATCATCCGGCAGGCGGGGAACCTGAGGAACGCGTGTGTGTGTGAGGTGGGACCCGGGCCTGGAGGACTCACCAGGTCCATCCTCAGCGCCGGTGCAGCTGATCTGCTGGTGGTGGAGAAGGACTCGCGCTTCATCCCGGGATTAAAGGTCTGAGCGTTACAGAGTGCAAACGTTTGCAACCCAGACATGAAAAGTTTGTGATTTAGGTTTGTCTGATGAAGACAGCACTTATCAGTGTCTCTATTTTCAGTAAAGGTTAAAGTATTGGCACCCGTAGCATCGCTCTGTCGCGTTCACATAACGAGTGCTGAGTTACTCGACTAATCACACACATCACTAATCACCTCACAGCTTGCAGAGCTCTGCTCCAACACTTACAGATACGGTTATGTGATGGGAGACGGAGACAGACACGGGCACTCGAGCAGGGGTTCCGATTCAGATCACTGCGCTGTGTAGTGTAATAAATAAATAACAACACCGCGTGCTTTGTAAATAAATAAATGAATAAATCATTACTAACAATATGATAAATAAATGAAAAATAAAGCCTTGCAAATAAATAATTCATAATAATAATAATAATAATAGTAAATAAATTAAATAGATATTTAATTATGTTTGTTGGTTTGCCCATGTCAGAAAATTTAAAATAAAATAATTATTACAGTATAAATTCTAAATATATTCTAATTAAATTAATATTTTTATTTAGTTATTTATTTGCCTGTGTCAGCAAACTTAAAGTAAAACATTAATATGAATAATAAGTAATTATATAATAGTATAAATTGTTACTACTAATAATAATAATAAAGATAAATAAACTATAAATGCGAGTATGAACCCTAACGAGATGCTTCAGTAGAAGCCGTTATCTAAACGAGCGAATGATTTTAGCTGCAGGTTCATCAGTCACAGTCGTGACGAGTGAAATCTGATCCGTTGTGCAGGTTTTGTCTGATGGTTTCGTCTGGTGTGTGTGTGTGTGTGTGTGTGTGTGTGTGTGTGTGTGTGTGTGTGTGTTTGAGCAGCTGTTATCCGAGGCGGCTCCAGGGCGAGTCCGAATCGTCCACGGCGATGTCCTTGCGTACGGGATGAACACGGCTTTCCCAGCGCACATCGCGAGGAAGTGGGAAGACGGTAAGACGTGTTTCATTGAAGCCGAGACTCTACGGGTGAATAACTGTTTCCATAAAACACATCACGGTGAACCTTCACCTGCTGATTGTGTAAGAAGTTTAATTGTCAAGAAACGTACATTTATTTATTTATTTATTTATTTATTTATTTATTTATGAAAAATGTGTGTGTAAATTTGCAGACGTAATAAAACCAGAAACATGTTCTTTTGATCTTATAATGAAAAGATTAATTCACGCTCTGAAGAGAGACTTTTACAGAGCCGTGTGTTGGAAAACCGTTTCTTTATTCTTTAATAAAGAATGTAAAGAATGATTTTTGTCGTTTTCAGTATAAAATTGAGCGTAAATCCAACAATGATCGACATTTTGGGAGTTTTCTCTGTAATATTCCTTTGTTCAGGGGAAAGTGTGAACACGTGCAGGTCATAAACAGTGAACGACAGATCTTTGATTCTGAACATTGCGTTTTGTGTATCTTTTGTAGTTAGTGAGGTTTAGAAAGGAAGTTGACGTGTATAATCATAATGGCCTTTGTGTCAGTTTTTCAGGGATGCACAGTATGACAGACGTAACTGAAGTGGGCGGGGCTTAAAGCTTTCTTCAGTGTTCTTCAAGCGTTCTTTCTTAAAAGTTTAAGATAAAAAGCTGTGATCGCGAGTCAGCAAAAACAAGAACAATGAAATAAACATTTTTCTGTCGAGCTGTGATGTTTCTGCTGCTGCAGTTTAAGAGAAGAGTGATGTAGTTCATCCGAAAAAAATCTGTAAAAATAGAATAAAACAAAAAAACTTGCTGTAGAGTGAATGAACGTGAAGAGCCGCTGCTGTTCTGTGACGTCGTGATCGTCGGTGGTTACTACTGTCTGTTTATTGTTTAATGAAGTCCTTCAAATTGCTAATGTGATAATGATGTGTGTGTGTGTGTGTGTGTGTGAATCAGAGCCTCCTGATCTTCACATCATCGGGAATCTCCCCTTCAGCGTCTCCACTCCACTCATCATTAAGTGGCTGGAGGAGATGGCCAACCGGAGCGGCCCGTTCGTGTACGGACGCACGAGACTCACGCTGACCTTCCAGAAAGAGGTGGCGGAGGTGAGGACACGAGTGGTGTTAATGTTACATTCTGGACGCTGATTGGTCAGAAGGTGCTGATTAGTTTTCTCTGACTGTAGCACAGCTGCAAATCACAGGTCTATATTAATGCGCTGGTTCTAACACATCATCGTTTCTACAGCAGCTCATTCACAGGGACGTGTACAGCACACGCTCCACATAAATGGATTCAAAACGTGTGATGTGGTGAAGTCTTCTGTAAGGAGATGTTTAGTTTGATGGAACATTTATGGAAGGAGTCTCCAGTGTCAGCGCTTTGTAACAGTCAGAGGTAAAGCTGTAACTTGAAGCTTTCGGACATCTTCAGGACAGAGGAGTTTACGCTTCTTTGCGGTTTCTCAGTAACGTGACACGATGCTTTTCTTTGGTGAGGGAACGGCTGTTTATAGCTGCTGTAACATAAGTGAGAACAGGAACCGACTCATCTCACGGAGGTTCAACAGCATTAAGTGTAACTATAAACAGATAAAGCGTACTGTGCAATGTGTCGTCCTTAAATATATAAAATATTTTGTGATATTTTGGCGAATTGCAGTTGTATAAGGGGAATGAAACATCTTGGGGACATTCTGTTATGGGAAAATAATCAACTTTGGGGTTGTGAGATTAACTCGTCTTCATCACCTCGTCGCTCAGAATGCTGAGTGCTGGATTTATGTTTTATTTATTTGTGTGATGCCATCTGTTTTGCAAAAAAAAAAAAAGGCAACAGATATTTTATTTACTTGTGTTTGGTGTTGAACAACTGTTTGTTTGTTGTGTATTTTAAAAAAAAATGCTTTATGACAGCTGGAAAACCAAATCAAGCACAGGATGGATAAAAATTTCTCCAAAAAAAAAAAATCTAAAAAAAGACCCTGATCTAAAACATGGAGGAAGAGATGAGCTTAGTGGTTTGATCAGTATATGGGGGTATTACTGATATTTTATAATATTATTAATGATAATATTAATAATGTGTTTTTCCCTCATCTTCTTTACACAGCTGCACTGTTATTGTTGTGATAATGTGGGGGGGGAGAAACATCTGTGAAACCAAACACACTAAATTGCTATAAATCACAGTCTTTATTTTGTCCTCGAGGGTGTGCAAACTTTTGCACTCTACCGTGTGCTGAAGTTTCACAGGAGGAGAAGATCAGCGCTGAATCTCTCGAGTTTAATAGCTGTAGGGATTTTCTTTGCATTCTGATAAGTCGCATAGATCGGGTGAGCTAATTAACGATAATTACACGGGACTGCTCGAATTAATTAGCTAATTTGATCCTGTTCGTCAGCGGCCATATGGAAACGCTTCGTTTTCTCTCTCTCTCTCTCTCTCTCTCTCTCTCTCTCTCTCTCTCTCTCTCTCTCACACACACACACACACACACACACACACACACACACACACACACACACACACGCGAAACCTGTGAAGAATCTGTCGGACTGTACAGACATGATGAGGAGTTTTTCCGCCCACTCTGGTTATTAATGTCTGCCAGTGATATGTGCATTTACTCCTTACTGATATAATCACCGTGTGTGGTGCTGTCCTAGTAAAATAATCAGCGACCGTCTCGAAAATAGCGTCTAAGTTCATTTGCAAGAATGAATGAGTACCGTCATACACGAGTCTTTGATTGTCGATTAGTAGGATAGCTAATGAGTGCTGTTACAGGAAAATAATCAACGATGTTCTAAAAGTTTACTTCAAAATGTTTTATTCCTTTTTTCATTAATTAAACATATCGTTTTTTTTCATCCATTTATAGCTACATTTAGTTTTTAGTTAACGACAGGTTAGTTCCTGTTGTCACTTCCGTTATAGCAGCTATAAACACTCGCTCCATCACCAGAATGTCTCTCTCTCTCTCTCTCTTTCTCTCTCTCTCTCTTGACATCAATAAGAAAAAAATCGCAGCTTGTTTTGTTATCGAGGAACCGCAAGGAAGCGTAAACTCCTCTGTCCTGAAGATGTCGGAAAACTTGGGTACAGCTTTACCTCTGACACTGGAGACTCCTTCCATAAGTTTTACTGCTGTTGCTATAGAAACGATAATGTATTAGAACGAGCGTATTAATATAAACCTGCGATTTGCAGCTGCTCTGCTGTCAGAAAACGAATCAGCACCTTCTGACCAATCAGAACGCAGAATTCGGCAGCGTAATTGTGAATAGAGATTAACATTGTGAATGTAGAACCTGGTGATTTTCTGATGATGATGATGATGATGATGATGAAGTCACAGCAGTTTGTTGCCGTTCTGTTCCAGAGATTAACGGCGAGCACTGGAAGCAGACAGCGCAGTCGTCTGTCCATCATGGCGCAGTACCTGAGCACCGTCACCAACTGCTTCACCATCCCCGGCCGAGCGTTCGTCCCCAAACCCGACGTGAGTCTTTCCTGCTCTCCTCGAACCTTCCAGGGCTTCGGCTGAACGATCCTGCGCTGTCGTGTGTGTACAGTTAGAAGCCGGATTCCCCGCAGGCTCTCAAACTCTTGCGTAACCGCAGCGGTTTGATCCGGAGCCCCAGCGGGATTGTGGGTAAGAGGGCGAGAATTTCCCTCTCACTCAAACGTCTTCTTTCTGTCGTCTATAAATATTTAACCTGAGCTGACAGAGATGAAGCGAATGAATGTGGGACGGAGGTTTTTACGTTCTCGTAGATGTAGTGCCTCTTGCGTGTCGCTGATGATTATTTCATGACGCTTTTTCCGAGAGCGCGAGCGTGGCCTCGGGTTGCTTCGGGACTCTCACAGGAGCGCTTTGGTTATAATGGTAATTGCGCTATAATTGCAATGCGGCAATTATAATACAGTTGCTTTGTAATGGAGGTTTTTTTGGACGTCTAAAGCCATTCAGGATTAATTTGGTCTTGGGAGGTAGAATAATTCACGTGTGTATCGGCAAGTCCATGATTTTAGTCTGTTACTGAAAAACAAAATCTAAAAGGTTTATTGTTTTCATTAAATAAGTATTAATTAAAGGAAAAACTGCACTCTGAAACACATGTTTATACAGAAATATTTGTGATGTGTTTAGCGACGTGATCTGGTGCTAATTTCTTTTTGGTTGGTGCCGTATTTTATTATTCCTGGTAGAAGTTCGCGGTTGTGTGATGTCACAAGGGACACTGTTCTTGCTATTGCGTTTAATAGGACAAAACAATCAACGTAATAAAACGTAAGAGAGCTCCTTTTCTCGCTCCTGTACATTTCTCCAGCAACATTCAGCATCATATTTATGAGAAATCCAGCGTAGAAGTAGTGGAGACGTTGCTGCAAACGCTGGACTCAGACTCCCAGGATGCAATGCAGCTATCCGACGGCAGAGACTCGGCTCGGCTAGTTAGCGATCTGCGAGATGGTGTTGACGAGGGGTATTAGTGTGAAAGCTGAAGCTCTGAAAGCTGATCTGTGCGAGCAGAGTGCACAGATGAGGAGGTGAGAGAGCTGGACAGACTGAAGCGCTAAAGCGCCGCCACATTTCACTCTTTAGGTAGAGGTGAAGGGAAGGCTAAATCCCACCGAACCACGATCAGCATGGCATTGTGGGTAATGTAGGAAAGCATTAACCCAAGTGAAAATAGAGCAACATGATGAAAGAGGAAAGAATTTTAACCTTTAACAAGTTTACATTATAAAATAAAACTTAATCCGGGTTAATCCAGGCTCATCTGTGATCATGTACATCCCAAAATAATTAAAAAGGTGGAAGGAACATTTATGTTTTTATTATTTATTATTACATTTATGCTTTATATAGATATTAACATGGACTTTTCTTCCACTTTTATGTCACTAAGCTTTTTCACGTGTGTGACCTCTGTGACCTCTAATCATGCGTCGTTTTCTACCGTTTGTTTCTTGAAGCTCCGCATTGCATTTACAGGTGAATAAGTCCTGCTTTGTTGATGAACACCAGCACGTTGCGGTCTCGCGATTGTTCTGCCGTATTGTTTTAGCTGGAAAGGAGCAGGAGCGGATCATCGAGGCTGTATAGCCGTGATAGGATTTGTGAAGTGTTTGCATTTCCTCTCCGTGTGGGTTTATTGTACACACCCTGCTTTCTTCCTGGATTAAGGCTGCTGTACTGTTTAAAGACAATAGCGTAGACGTAGTGTTGTGTAATACACTGTGAGTTTGGGTGTGTTGATACACTCTGAATAAAAAGGGATGAGCCGTGCTGCCAGAGAGCGGCTCGAGAGCAGGTTTATTTATAATCACAGGAATGGAGTGATATTGACGTGCTGCTAGACGTGTTTCTAACGCGCCGTGCTTTATGTCTGGCCGTCGTGTTTCACTGCTGCGAGGCTCCTTCTTCTGTCACGTTGAGTGACTTCGCCCGTCCTTGAAGGCTGCCGTACGTGCTGATTGGCTGAGCTGTGTGGTGTGTGTGTGTGTGAGAGAGAGAGACAGAGAGAGCGAGCGAGCGAGCACGCGCCACAGGCCCTCCATACTCTCAGCGTACGCCAACATGGATCACACACACACACACACACACCCTCGTACCTGACATTTATTTAACATACACACACACACACTGCTTACACAACAGCTGCTCGTTAGGGCTGCACCATACCATCGTTTGTTAATCATTATTATGATATCAGTATTTGCAATCCTGATACTGTTTTAAAATAAATAAATATGAAATAAATAAATTTTTAAAAAAAGAGAGAGAAATGAAAGAAAGAAAGCAGCAATAAATATTAAAACTGAAAGAAAATAAACCCAGTAAACTTTATTTATATAATCAGCTGTCACGGATTTACAGTGCAGCTCAAAATGTGTAACTAAAAAAAAAATAAACAAAAGGTAGCAAAATATTAAATCATTAAATAAGCAAATAATAAAAATCCAACAATTAACAGCAAAGAAAAAAGCAGAAAATAATAATAATAATAATAATAATAATCTACAATGTAGAAAAATAAACAGAAAAATATTTTTAAATACAAAATATTGTATTTAAAAAATACAATAAAATTGCAATAATTAAAATAATAAAAAATAAAAAAATATCTAAAGCAGAATAAACATACTGCAATTAAAATAATATAAAATAGAAATGTGTTAAATATGCAAAATAAATATATAGTTTAATAAAGAAAATATTTTTAAAAAGTAGAATAAATGTACAGGTATTAAAGTAAGAGAGCTCTGTACAAATAAAATCAAATATTCTTTATATCTGAGTATTTTATAATCGGAAAGAATGTAAGAGCTGAAGTCTTTTTCTCTTCATCCATCTCTCCGTCTCACTACTTTATTATCATCAGTGTTTCAGCCCCATTAATGTGGGTTTTTATTTATTTTTAGACTTCCCTGAGTTTATAAGGGTGTGGAGTTTCGCGTTCATCCACAAAAACGTCTGAAGAATAATTTCAGTGTTAAAATTACAGGTTTATCTGAATAATATTCATATTTCACAATACAGTTTGCATTTAATTTTCACCAAATGCTTGTGATTTAGATTGTTGTGGGGAAAAATGTGTACTAACAGTTAAATTTAATATTTTCAAAAATAAATTAACCCTGAAAAGGAGAAAAAATGTAAAAACATAAATATTTTTACATTTAAAAAATTGAGTAAGAGATCCATCGTCTTGGAAAAGTGTAATTCGTCACGATGTCCATGTTTATATCATCATATCGCCCAGCCTCGGTCCTGACCGATCTCAGATGTTCCTCATTATCCGTGATCGATTAATTCTGGTTAAAATAATTTAATATATTATTCCAAGGTGTGCTTTGTCCAGTCATGTGTCCCTTTAAAAATGTTTAGGGGGGAAAAAAACCCGTTCTGGAAACGCTGTTGACTCAGAAAGCGTATCTAATTAGACTGTTACGCTTTGCGTTTAGCATTAGGGTTTTATTTCTCTCTTAAATTCTAAACTATTCGCTCTCGAGGCGCTGTAGATTCCTGTCTGTGTCGCACGCACGCATATATCACGGAAGCGCTTCAGGCTTTTCCACGGCTTCTGCGTCCAAGCAGCGGCGCTTCAGAGCCATGATGGACATACGCTTTGTGACCTGACCCTGCAGCAGTGTCCCCTACACACACACACACACACACACACACACACAAGAGAAAGTGGCCAGAGATAGATTAATGACGGCGATCGATCAGGCAGCAGAGCGAGGCGTGGAGAGCCTCGAGCACACGCTTGTCCTGACGAATGCCTCCGTCAGCTCCGCTCCCGGCCTTCGGGGGGATGAACACACACACACACACACACACACACACACACACACACAAGCACAACACTCACCACTATTCAATTTTTAGACAGATTTAAGGAGTGGGCCACACTATTACAGAGGTTTTAGACCTGTAATAGTCATATCATTTTTATTTGCGTTAGTGCCATTCAGCAGATATGGCTAGTCTATTCATTTAAAGCTTGCGTATGCATTTTTCTGGCCCTGAAATTAGCCTAGCTCACACACAGGCCAGAGATGCTCAGCCTTAACCCCTTTAATTCAATTTAATTCCTTTTTTCCCCTTGTTATATCGTGTCCCTAATTAATTGTGTATATTTATCAGTAACTCAGAATAATTCTTCCACTAAAATGCAGAGGCTTCTTGCATTTCAGGCAAAATTATTGTGATGATTCAAATGTTTTAAAGGCATTATTTAAGCATTATTTGAGTAAATAGCTACTTATGGTAAAAACGGTGTTCATGTTATTTCTAGACAAAAGAGGCAAGGCTGAGCAGTTCTGTCCCGTCTGTGGGTGGAGCTAATTTCAGGGCCAGAAAAATGCAAACAGAAGCTTTAAATGAAGAAAGCAGTTCGATCCATTGTAATTGTATGGCAATTGTTTAATAGGATATTTCTGTAACATTCTCATTTCACACAGATTAAACTTGCTAAAAAGAGACGTGATTTACAGGTGATGATGTGACCACAGGATGAAATGCTTCATTCGAGCTGCATTCAGTTTTGTTGTTGTTTTGAACAGTTTACATGCTCACTTTCTTGTTAAGTGCTGAAAGTAACATCTTTCCCCTGCAGTAGGATGAATGACTGCGTGAACATAAACTTTTGTAGTGTCTGGATCTCGGCTAAAACAGACATTATGGCAGCTTGGTGTTGAGGTCAGTTCAGGGGGAAGGAGATGAATTGTCAGTGTTTAAATTACAATAGTAATTCACCTCGCAAACAGCAGAGGGCTCTAGAAATGACAACCTGCTGCTTTAAGCTGCTTCTTGAGCTCATGTGCTTTACGCGTGACATGGTGGATTGTCAAGCACTGGTGGATTTTTCTTATTTACATTAAAAGAGGCTGTTTTATTTACACGTGTATAGATTCTGTTATCGAAAGTGAACTTTCCATACGACAGAATAGAACAGTGACCACCCCGAGGATCACAGCGGCCATTATGATAAATGAGGCCAGATCTGATCTCAAAATGGGGTCAAATGAGGTATCAGGGGTATACAAAAGCCCGTGGCAGCTTTCCCTTAATATATCAAGTCTCAAGGTTAAATCTAAAAATACGCCTGTTTAAAATGAAGCGCTTTGGAAGTTGGACGCTTAAATGGTTCAGGAGAGCAGGGAGCTAGATCACGGCCAAATTCCTTTACGTTCCCGTGTAGAACGTGGTTCTGTTTATAGAGCGGAAGAATGTAGATGTATTATTTTCTAATCAGCAGTAATCCAAGCCTCGGTGCTCTTGGCTAGGCAAGGTCACTCCGAACGCTATGCAGTAAATCCTCATAATTCAGACGGTATCAGATGAATATTCAGTAATTTACGGTGCGGCCTCGGTGTACGCAGCCGTTGTGGGTTCTGTAATGATGTCTGGAGTTTATTGCGGAATTGAGTGGAGCGAGAGGGTAATAAATCTCACTCCCTCGTGCCTCGGTAACAGCTTGATTTGAAAATTACTGCCGCTTCTTTTTTTCCTTTTTTCTTGTCCCAAAGTCCACTGCAGTGTGTGCACGGAATAGCAGGACACTCGGGGCTATACGTTATAAGAAAGGTAGAAATGAGAAAAATGGTGCATTGTGGTTTGCAAGGCAGATGGCTGAACGTGTGCATGGGTATGCGATGCTCAACACCTCCCACCTCGTGTGCTCGCTACGGAAGGTTTAACACTGCAAAACAAAAGCGGATTTATCCACGCCTTCTGAACGCCCCGGAGGATTTTTACACCCCGTGCATAATCAACCCTCGCCCTGCTCCAAAACAGTTTTTAATTTTTTTGTTGATAAATAACGCTCAGCCGACTGAGACGACTGTAAATATTCCCCGGATGCAGTTCTATTTCTTGCATCCTTAACGTGAGGATTTCATGCAAGAGCATAAAAAAGCCCCAGAGCAGTGAAGCAGTGCTCTGTGAGGAATATTACAAGCTGTGAATTGTCAGATAGGATTCTCTCCCGGGCCCATCGTGCCTGTCTCAGCAGTTTACAGCCCACCAGGCAAGGGCAGGATCATCAGTCTTGAGAGATGTGCCCTGGGGTTAGAGCTGCTGAGGCATCAGGGAAAGGTCAGAGAATGTGTGTGAGAGATACGCTATATTCTCCCGTATCATATCCTATCCGGGTAGAGGAAAAATTGCCCCCTGTTTCTGAAAGATAGCACGGCTGTAATGGGTTGTCCTCAGCCGAGTGCTATAGCTCGCCAGTAACGCTGATGCAGATTTGATATTTGGAGTTGATTGTTGCTCAGTTCCATCATTCATGCACTCGTGTTGCCTGCTTGAGTCATTTCGATGGTTCTTCATACTTGGTGAACATGCAGCAGCGTTTCGGTGTGTGTCAGACATCATTTCGTCATTTCCCGGCAGCACAGAATTGGATTAAAACTGGACTCTCTTCTGATCCAGCGCCATGTACCGTCCGCCTTCCCGACACCAGTGTGCTCCTGTCTCATCCGCAAAGGATCCGTGCTCTTGCGGGATTTCATTCCAGGCAAATACAAGCCTTGTAGACCTAACAGTCCTTCAAAGGCAAAAATCAGTTGAATGTATACGTAGAACCTAGTGCTTCTGTTTGCCTGGGATGAAAACATGCAGCCACAGCAGTCCTTTAGATAAACACAGGAGGTCAATGACTTGGACCATGCTCTATATAATCATTGATATAGAGAACTTTTCTCTAAGGAGACATTTCTTTATCATTTATGGAAGGAGTCTCCAGTGTCAGCGCTCTGTAACAGTCAGAGGAAAAGCTGTAACTTTAAATTTTCTGACAGAAAACTTTACACCTTGCGGTTCCTCAGTAACATGACAAGCTGCGTTTTTGTCTAATTTAGTTTTGTGGCCTTTCCGTAGCATTAAATGTAACTATAAATGGATGAAAAGTGTGACATGTCATGTCATTCTTTAAAAAATATTGTACGTGTTGGAAATTTTGCTGTAGTATTAGAGGAATAAATCGCTTCGGGACATGCTGCTTTAGGAAAATGATCAACTTCGGGATGATTACAGTAAATTTGTGTGCTGTAAGCTCTTGCTACGTTCATTTAGAGAAATCAGGAACAGAAACGCCACGCTGCTTGACATATGTGAGATATGAATAGGACAGCGCGTGATGCTAAACAAGGCGACCGTATTACGTAAATCCTGCTCTTCGGGAAAAAGAACCGGTCTTATTGTCTGGCTTCTCGGATTCTCACACTGATGCTTGCGCAG
Organism: Pangasius sanitwongsei; assembly: GCA_037576675.1. Lineage (NCBI taxonomy): Eukaryota > Metazoa > Chordata > Actinopteri > Siluriformes > Pangasiidae > Pangasius > Pangasius sanitwongsei. The sequence continues at coordinate 26,608,717 of CM075012.1, read as the reverse complement.
ATGTACGGCACCGTGCTTTGGTAGTCAGGGAGAAACGTGCATGTGCAGTAGCCTAGCAACCTGAAAAAAAACGCTCTTTTTCCACAAGCTGTTTACGCCATTTCTGTTGGGTTCGTGTTGTCGATCTGTTTGTGGTGTCTGGGTCACGCATAGAGGAGCCTGGTGTTGTAGGACTGAAAACAACTGCCGGGGAGCACCGCCAAGATGGCTGCCAAGATGGCTGCCAAGATGGCTGCCAAGATGGCTGCCAAGATGGCTGCCAAGATGGCCGCCAGACTTTTCCAATGATTTGTAATTAGCTACACATTAGCTTGCTAAACCCTGCATGAATTTGAGCCTTTTATGGACTGTTTATTAGGCACTCTGTAATTGTTGCAAGTTTTTTGATCGTCAGTCTTCTCTGTCTCAGTCTAACTTGCATTCTTGTACTCCTCCTGCTTTAATCCCACTATCCGAGTTCTTCTTTTTGAGTTGTGGTTCTTCTCATCGTTTCTTATTAATGTCTTTGGGGAGCTTTTAGACCTATTGCGAAGATCTGGTGTTAAACTCGCAACACGGTTAAATTAAAATTGAAAAGTTTAATGGAGAAAAAGTTTGAATTCTGTGCCAGTGTTAAAAGACCCTGAGGATTTCAGTCGTGATCCACAATCCGTCACTTCTGCAGCGTAGTCCAGAGACCTATTAAGCAAATGTAGGTTAAACACACAGGACTCTTTCTTCATTCTAGATTTTCCTTGTGAGGTTTCATAACCGTTTATTTCCTGAATAATCGTAGCTGGATGGATGTTTGTTCCAAAGAGGAAACATGAAAAAGCGTCCGTGTCAATATTGATTTAAAGCGCAATTAGGCTGAAGAGGCAACCAGCCGAGGTACATGCCACTGGTATCTGTACGTACCGTCCTCATAGGAAGGAGCCATTTATAACGCGGGTTGCCGAGTTTGCTGGCTCGCTGTTGGGCACATTAGGCTGAAAGTGGATGATGAGACATGGCAGCTCTGTGAGGACACGTACAGGACGGCTCGGGCTGTGTGACATGGCTCACGGCGAGCCAATTTCAGCACCATCAACACACTCTGGGCTGCAATGTGCTGCAACCTGGATGACTAACCTGCTGCTCCACAGCCCACTGGCCTTCATTACACTCCCCTCATTTTACACACACTCATATATATACACACACACACACACACACACACACACACACACACACACTTCTCGACATCTTGTCAATGTAGTCATA
>CM075012.1:26587937-26607375 GCA_037576675.1 Pangasius sanitwongsei | reverse complement strand
CATATATATACACACACACACACACACACACACACACACACACACACACTTCTCGACATCTTGTCAATGTAGTCATATGTACCGATGAGGAACCCAAAATAGAAAATCTGCTGTCAATAGATGAGTCAGTGATGCCTTAAAGGGGCGGTTTGTAATGTTAATTATGGTTAATCATATAATTTCACAGATGCCGTGTCATGGTGCTTTGACTCCTGGCATTTTTTTGGTACCAGGTGACATCAAGCACTTTTTACCTCCTGATCAGTCAGGTCACAATTTGAGAGGCAAGTGAGAAAAACAAATACGGAGGAAAAGTGGCAGTGAACAGTGAGTCGTCATAGAGATTTAGGACATGTTGGATAGGAAAATATTTCATTGCCAATATTCCAGTGTTGTACTGTTACTAAAAATAACAGTATGCATATTTTTGAGACGTTCTCTGGTACGTGATGTGACGTCCCACTTTAACTGTGACTGTCAAGTCACTCAAGCAGCTAAAATTCTCTTGATTTTATGTCTCCAAAGCTACAGCGAAGGCAAACAGCCTCCTCATCACCACCTGAGTTCCCCTGATAGACGATACTATCTAGGACCAGTAAGAGCATAAAAGCACTAGTTTCTTCTTCTAGATTTATGTTTTTCTGGCCCAGAAAGGCCAGACCGGCGCTCCGGGCCCAGTTGAATCAGCTAGCTGCTATTTTGGAAACATGCAGAGCAGTTTGGCTTGCAGTGGGAACGTGGAAAGCTGGTTAATGTTTTTTAATTACAGTTTGTCTTGCAGGCAGCAGGAGGCTCCAAAAAAATTACAAACTGCTCCTTTAATCAAGAAGGAAGTTGACAAAATCCAGCAGGGATATCTTGCATGTTCTTGTGTATGTAATATTGTTTTCTTTTCCGTACTCAGCGATTCATTGTTTGTCCTACAGACATGATGACAGATTTAAAAAGAAATGAAGAGAAAGAAATGTGTCTATAGGGATTAAATAGAAATAACACACCAGGTTACACACTGCACAGCACAGAGGGGTCTGGGGAAGAGGCAGGGAGAAGGAAAGAAAGAAAAACAAAAAGAGTTGCCAAGAATAAACATGGACAGTTTTATCAAGTAAAGAAAACGGCTTTTTAAAGACAAATTGCGTCCACAAAATAGTTTTATTAATAAAAAATATAACTACTTGCACAAGCAGACTGAAACAACAGCAGAGTCACACGTGAAGCTTATTTCTCTGCAAAATCAAGAAGTGCTGAAGCATCCACAAAAATAAGCTGCGTCTGTCCCCCCGAGAACCCTTCAGTTAGCCACCAAACGGAACCGCGGCCGTCTGCGTCCTGCTTCGGCCGCGTGAAGCTCGTGTTTTAATGTGCTAAGGAAAGGTACACTGCATAACATGGGTTTGTGCCTGACTCACTTCGAACACACTATTTACATTTAATCTGCTTTTTATTTAGCAATATTTAACCAAAACATCTGCCATAATGTGGGATTACACAAGTAAAGGTGTAAAGAAAATGCTTCGTCTTCTTATAAAGAAGATTGACTATAAACATGCCTGGGTGTTAAAACTGAGAACTGCATATATACGTATATTCTCTTCAACAAAAATCTAAATCAAATCAATCAAGCTGCCAAACTGGCGAGAAGATATATATAGATAATATATATGTATATATATATATATATATATAATGTAAATAATATACTGCATCACAGAACCTTGCAGAAAGGAATCCCAAAGCATGAGAAATATTTAAAAAATATCCTGAAGTGGTGAATGGAAATGGCTTATGAACATGAAATGATTGCTTTGTTGGAGTTATGTAAACGTCCGTGTTGAACCTGACAAGATGGAGGATTCGTTAAATAACTGTTACATCAAATAACAGTACATTTATATATGTGTGTGTGTGTGTGTGTGTATAAATACCATGGATTTGGCACATTCACAGCTGAAACAATGGCAGTGTATGGGCAGGTCAACAAGGCATGAGGAGGAGAAAATTATTGCGTCGAGTAATGCTAGTCATTATGGCCCGAGCGCTGGCATCGTGGGCTGAGGGGCGGAGTAAACCGCCCCAGGAGGGCATCTCCGTGCCCACTCAGCACGCCCACGGATGCCTGCGGGTGGGAGAAGCTGGGCAGAGCCATCTGCTCGCCTGTGGGATTCTGCTCGAGAGGAAGAATGCGCTGTGCCATCCATCAGGGCCAGGGCTTGCTTTGCCAGCTCAGTGCAACATGGAATAAATTCCTTGTCTCAGCAGAGCAGGAAGGCATGTTGAAGACGAAGGCTGAGAAAGCAAACACACACTCCTAGAGTACAACATTAACACACCGAGAAATGGCGATGGTGTTGATGCACTGGATAAAAACCAGGCTCCGTTCTCCGTGTGCAAGGTAGCATCCGTATCCATATGCAGGGGTGCCAACATTTATGGTTTAGCTGTAGCTTTACCATAGTGATGATGGTTGCTAATCCTTTGCTAAACCTTTTGTAACATAATTTTGCTACCATTTTCTTGTTGCCGATGTCTGCAGCTTTGCATATGGCCATGGAGGGAATGAGGACTGTGTGAGAGGATGAGTATGGCACTGAGAAATCACTGGAGCTTGAGATGAAGAGCCATCTCCTGCTGGTGCAAATCTGACGGCAGATGCACTGCTGATGGGAACCGGCCCAAATCATAAAGGGGGAGAAAACGCGCCAGTGCCAGCGTCAATATCGTCGTCACTGCCATGAAAATTCCACCTCAGTATAATAATCTGGACGTCCGAACTGCCTTTACAGTCCAGCGTTCAGGTTAGCTCCTCGCACCCGAGTGTGTTCTGGAGGGTTCTTTGGATCGCCGAATGAAACCAAGTTGACTTCTAAACAGCTTAATAAACAAAAACACACGCACACACACACACTCTTTCCCCTCTAGCTCACTGACTCACACAGACCTCCAGACACACACACACGCATATTTGGGTGCGGGATTCGGTTTCCATAGCAGTGAGTATTGACGTGGGTTTCCCAAAAAAAAAAAAAAAAAAAAAGCACACATGCAGCTAACTCTGTGTGTGTGTGTGTGTGTGTGAGATAAAGCAGTAAGCAGCATGCACTGAGCAAGCTTAACCAAAAAACACATCTCACACAGACATCATGTTCTATTCTCAATGTGCTGGAGTGTGTGTGTGTGTGTGTGTGTGTGTGTGTGTGTGTGTGTGGGGTATCATTCCAGACCCAGCAGCTCCATTCACTCTCTAATCACGTTTCTCCCCAAAAAAAAAAACAACTGGCTCGCTATAACGTTCTATTTTTTTTTTCTCTCGTTTAGGCACAGGCAATGTGGCTATGACTCAAGTCTCTACCAGGCATTCCGCTGCATTATGCACAGGCTCCGAACAGCATGCTGAGGCAACAATCATATCAATCATTCTATCAGCTAACAGAATAAGACAAGAGATTTCATTAGTTCTACTATTACTCAAACGGACAGGGCCGGAGAGTAAAAAGAAATGGGAAAAAAAAAAACTGGCTTTCCCATACTATTGCCTTTAGGGGACGTATTGCCGACTTACTTTGAGCAGAGGTTACGAAAACATCGTTAGCAGCTAACTGATTGCTTTTCATTTCTAATCTTTGGGGAAGGGGTTATGTGTAAGGATGCATCGATACCTACACTGATATTGGTCCCATACCGCGCCCATTTACTCGCATTCGTAATAAATAATCCTGCCGATGCCAGGTGACCGTATGCAGCGTAAACCAAGCGTATGCAACGACAGACGGGACGAATTAACAGCGATATGGCCGCATTTCACAATTAATGAGGACAGACTGCATATAGAAAATATCAAGAGGAGGAACTACAGCATCTTCCTACAATATAAGTAAAACATCTTAAACATAAAACTCTGCACAAGGAGTTCACTGCTAGCAGCAAACACTGGCTAGGCGAGAAACAATGTCTACGGATAACGCAAGGTACGTGAAACAGTTCTTTGAATAACAGCATGTTGTTCTTACATGAGATCAGCCACCATCAGTCATCGACAACGAAGAATTTTGACGCAACGAAGACAAAAAGTACTTTATTTAGTGCAAAAACGCAAACAAATCGCGCTGACTATAGTAGCTAGCTAATTCACTAGAGTTAAAATCGACTAGCTGATGTTATAAAGAACGAGACTAATACTGTGAGTGAGTGAACACGTTTTTTTTATGGCCACGAATTATACCGGGGAAGCATAAACAGCGCCGAAGAAACCGTTCCTCGACGCCTCTGATGGATTAATACTAAATCGGCTACTCATTTCGGTATTGGAGCCGGTATTAAAATAATGGTATCGATGCATCCCTAACTGTGTGTGTGGGGTATTTCCACCTAACTAATCCACTTCCCAGGAAACTTTTAATACACTCAGATACAGGAGATCGGCGTTTTATTTGTCGTCCGCTCACTCCGACATCGCTTATCAGTTACGCACAACTCGTCCATTCTGAAGCTTTGGGAATTCCTCCACCATTTTGTGCTTGTAGAAGAGGAGCAGGAGGAGGAGGGGAAGTGTGTGTCACAGTCGTCGTCCTGCTCGCCCGCGTTTCCGTTACACGTAGTCCTGCAGGCTGTATCCCGTCTTATTATCCAGAGGCGAGAGAGTGCAGTACTGGTGCTGGAGCTGGTCTAAGTGCTGCTGCTGGAGGAGCTGCTGTTGCTGCTGCTGGAGTAAGAGTTTATCCGGAGGCAGCAGGACGAGATCCTGAGGGCCGTGGCGCTTGCCCGAGCACGACAGGCAGAAGATGAAGCCGCCGGCGAAAAGCAAACCGGACGAGACGAACGCGACGTAGACCGCGCCGCCCGGTTCAAACTTGTTGCTCTCGGGTACACTGGCATCCAGAAAGCTGGCGATGACCTCGTTGGTGTACCACGACGCAGGCACCAGGCACAAGAACCCAGAGGCTACGAAGCACACTCCGGCCGCTAGTGCAGCGTGACGTTTTGCTCTGCTTCCGCCTCCCCAGTGCGTGCACTTGAGCCCGAGCGACGCCAGGCAGAGTCCGAGCGCAGCCAGGACGCAGGACAGCACCATGGTGGTGCGCGCCGTCTGCAGGTACGCAGGCAGCGCCAGTACGGAGTACTTGAGCGTGCAGCTGAACATTCCCGTGCTGTACCAGGTGCAGTCCATCCACAGGCCCTGCATCTGTGAGATGACGGTGATGATGCTCGAGCCCACGTCTGCGCTCACCTTCCAGTTGGGCAGCAGCGTGGCCACCGTGGCGCCCAGGATGCCCAGCAGCGCCAGCACAAAGCCGAAGATCTGCGTGCCCGTGGACGCCATCTTGACCTATCCGTCTGCCTGGACACCATTCACACGGGCGCTCGTCTAGGGGTCCTGTCCTCTTCAGCACCAGCGCCTTCCTGAGGAAAGAGAGAGAGAACTGAGTGAGTGATCGTGTGAGTCCACCTCCTCATCCTCTTCCCTTTCGGCACTTTTCCTTCACCAGGAACAAAGGATGACGAACGACAGCGTATTGCTCATTACGGGAAAGGGACACCCTGATCTTTTTGGTGCCTCTTTTTTCTGCCCGTCTTCCGTGTTGGAAGGAGGAGGAAGAGGAGAAATGCTGTTTGTGTAAATATGCAGTGTACCTAACCAGAGACGAGATCAAAGCAAGCTACATGACATGCGTGTCCCATGCATACACACCAGGTTATCAGATAAAGTAACTGTTCAGCTCACGTGCAGCTTGACATCGTTAAAAAGCCTTAAAGGCTGAAACGTGGTCATGCTCCGTGTCTGTGGATTTAAAATGAAAAAATGAAGGACGTAGCTGAGTTGAGCAATTTTGTTTATAGGAAAACAGCATGAAGCTTTAAATGCATCCTTACCTCTGGCTGGTGCAGAGCTACACACACTCGTGTGCGCGCGCACACACCGCAAGCACAATGAAAACACGCGGTATGAGCAATGCTGCGGGTTTAAAGCGCGCGGATACAGCGTCCATATTCTCCTCAGCAGCAGGAGAGGACATCCCCGCTCTCTCTCTCTCTCTCTCTCTCTCTCTCTCTCTCTCTCTCTCTCTCCCCCTCTCCCCCCCCCTCTCTCTCTCTCTCTCTCTCTCTCTCATACACACACACACACACACACACACACCTCCTGTGTGCTGTTTTCCTCCTCAGATCTGCGTCACGGCCGCCGTGAGTGCAGACTAAACGGACTCTCCGCTATTTAACCGCTTTTTACCTCAGGCTCATATTCAAAGTGTTAGCACAGAGTTGCCATGTTTAGTGAATTTCTCCCTGGAAAAAATGTGCTCCATACTTGTACAAAACGACTAACCTGCTCTAATTATTATTTGTTTAATTAGTTTTTAATAGTCTATTAAAAACCATGGGATTAAAAATCCAATCTGGCAACCCTGTTGTAGACCATTATTCCCAATGCAGAGAACTAACATTATACTTATAACCAATTAAAAGTTTTCTTTTTGTCTACAAACACATCTTTTGCTCTTAGTTTTAATCGTACAGAATGTTTTTTTTGGGAGGGGTGGGGGGGGTGGGGGGGGTTATGTACAGTTATGCCTCCATAAATAACTAGCCCTTAGGCTTAATTAGCAAAAAATATAATATAACGTTACCAGGAAAAAAATACATAAGCAAAAGTGTGGGGTTTTTTTTTGTGTTCAGATTACTGCATATTTTAGGTGTAATTATTACTAGATGTGTGGAGAAATGTGTTGTTTTTTTTTTGTTTGTTTTTTTTTTTATTTGGTGCTAACCAATAATATTTTATCTCAGATATACTTCAATTTGAGCCCATTGCATCATGGGAATTTTATTAGCTATACCTGGCTTGTACTGGTCTAAATAAAATACAGAAACTAAAATATATGAATCATAAAATCAAACGTGATTAGCATATTTAGTACGTGTTTTACGCTACAGTGCTTTAGAAATTACTAAAATTTCAGTAGCACTCGTTGTTAATCTATTAATCAGATTCTACTTGGCACAGTTAGATATTGTTCATTATGCATGAAATCATTATAAATAAGTATAACGTGGACGGTCCTTGACCTTTCATCTGGCCAGATGTTTGAGTTGCTCAGTGTGTCTAAGGACTTGTCCCCTTTTCCTCTAATATTCAAGGTGAGCTCGGTTTGGTTTAATCCGAGCCTCACACACCGTATACATGAATATCTTCCATAAAGCAGGGACCTGGACTTCGAGCACCTCCCCCCCCCCCCCCCCCATCTCCCTTCTGCAGAGGAGAAGAGACGAGATGGAGGCAGTTATACGACCTTGATTCATGAATGACAAAGAGGACAGAGAGAGATAGAGAGAGAGGGAGGGAGAGAGAGATAAAGCTCACTCGGGGCTGATTTTATAAAGACAGCATGACCAGCGTAACGCAGTTAGCTTTAACTTCACTACTTGACTCAGGTCTGTTTGAAGCGTACGCGTGCGTGCGTGCGTGCGTGCGTGTGTGCGTGCGTGTGTGTGTGTGTGTGTGTGAGAGTCCTTTGGTCCAGTCGGTTCAGCCTTCAGCACCTGAATCAGTACTTGTATTAAACCAAACGCGATCCCTAGCAACAGCTCACGCTTGCGCCTTCTGTTCTGCTGACCTTCAGTTAACACATCGTCAGGCTTCAGTGGCACGAACAATGTCTGGTTTTTTGGCTGACATTTTGTTTCTTCACTAAGGAACACCTCAGGCACGGGTCCTCACCCTTTTTTGGACATTTTAAGGGCCTGTAATTTCCCCCTTCCCCAAACCACCACCTCTATAATAGAAATTAATAGCAATTATAGGGCTACTATTTGGAAAATTCAGCGTAAATAAGTGAACAATCAGCGCAGAGAATGACTGATGATCTTATTTAAAGATTAAAATTTATCTTAACAAATCAGTATAAACACACACATCGCTCATCACATTTAATTTTTATTCATCAAATGCGGGAAGATTGTTATATTTACACACTTAACGCCAGCGCTACTGTGATCTGGTGTAAAATAGGCTTGAAATGAAGTCTAATGAAAGTTTAATAATAATTTCACTTGATTTATGATTCCATAAATCAGATTTATTTGCATGGAGCTACAGTATAAATAACAGTTGGTAAAAAAAATCTCCTGCCACGCCACAGTTGAGAAGCTGTGACCTAAGGGCTGAGAATGTGGGGAAAATAAATAAATAAACAAATACAGACAGACAACTAAATAAATAATTAAATGGGAATGAAGGAAACTGCTAACATGCACCGAGGGAGTGTGAAGGCACGGGGCGTTAGTAAAAGCATCCTGCTCTGATGTTCTCACCTCTTCTCTGAGGCTTCACTGGACTTCATGATCCTTTCTCTCCGTTTCATCTGGGAATTTTACGTCCAGTTTGTATTCGCTTTATTTTCAGGACATGATTGCTTTTTTTTTCCCGCTCACATCAAAGCCTTTCATATTTGCCAGATTGAGCTGAATGTGCAGTTTACCCAAGGTCACCCTCAAAACCACCTTGTTAGTGTCCACACCAAACGAGCGTTCTTGTTCATATAAATGCAAATTATGTTCTGGCGCAGATGCGTCTCCATTTGTTGCCCGTTTTATTGCGCAGTCACGTATTTCAAATATTGCTTTCACGTTACGTTCATAACTAACATTTCATTTTCTCTCCCATTCTTTTTTTTTTTTCTCTGTGAGATGTGTCTCAGCTGAGATCTGCGGCTATCAGGCAACGCTTCTGCTTCTTCTCCGTGCCTTGAGGTGTTCCTTGAACACTTTTTATTTATTTTTTTTCTTCTGCACAGCAGCAGGAACTGCAGCACATCCCTCCTTTCTCCTTCCACTCCAGCTAAAGTACTTGTGCGTGTCTTTTGGACGCGGCATCATGATTTATGCAGGACTATTTTCTCACTCCCGTCAGTTCCTGTATTCCCCAGCTGGATATTGAATCATTCGCCGGCTGTTATGTTCAGGAATGATGGTTTATTTTAGTCCTGAGGGATTTCCACCTCACTTTGGTCATTCCCAATAACTAAGATGACAAATTACCCTTCACACTCCCTTTTGGCTGGAGGCGAAAATGGGTGAGGGGACTTTGAGAATTATGTGGACGAACACGTAGACATCGAATCTTCTGTCGCTTATTCGAAGGATACTAAAAAGAGAGAGTGTGGACTTGTGTGATCTTGGCCTAGAATCGCACTGTAACACGATTACTGGAACACATCTGTCCTGCTGTATTGATAGTCGCTCCCAAAATTGTGAACTTGTATATTTTTACACATTTGTTCCACTTGTTAAGGTTCAGAAATTGGGCCTCAATTCTTTTGATGGATTCGAAAAAATTCCTTCGTACTTTGTTTGCAGAAGCATTTACACAAGAAGTGCAGCGTTCAGGAACCGCGTCTGTATCCGCCATTCGCGCCGGAGTTTGTGTAAATGTACACATAAGGAGACTCACTAATGTCAACCCCGACTGATCGGCTTCAAATGGCATAATTAGCGATGAGTTGCTGCGATTTTTAAATCACTCGTTTATTTCAGTTGCACACCAATATAATGACCGTTTTGTGTAACTCAGTTTTATATTAATGATGAAAGAAAGCGATCAAAACAAATCCATGAATTAAGACAAGTAAGACTAGCTGTTTAATTAGGACAAAAGTAATGGCACCCTGTAAAAGGGAAAAAAAGTTAGTGTGTGTCTGCGGTCTGTCCAACACGCTGCAGTGGCTGAGCTGCGTTACTGGAAGATTTAACGCACTTCGCACTCAGGAGCTGCTTTTTCACTGTTTAGTCGTCATTTTGTTGTTTTCAGCCCTCTGCGATCTTTGCCTTTTATGGAATTTTGTGGGTGTGGCTAAATGTAAATCAGCCGTGCTGTGAACGCACTTGGTCATTTATAGATGTCGAGCGTTTATGAACATAAGCACGTGAGGTGTGAAGGAAAAATCAGCCAAACTGTTGTAATTTTTGCTTCTTTTGCCTCGACTGCGTGTCATGAAGTGTTTTATTCCTCTCATACCACCGCATTTTACCAAATGTACAATTTTTATTCATAAAAAAACAACAATCATACTTTTTAACCGTCCCGCAAAAAGATTACTTTCTGTTCTCACTTACGTTACAGTAGCTATAAAAAGTTGTTCCCTCACCGGCCTCTCTTTTTTTTTTTTTTTTTTTTTTTTTTTTTTTCCTCTCTTTTACAGAATAAAAACGCGGCTTGTCATGTTACTGAAAAACCGCAAAGTGTAAACTCCTCTGTTCTGAAGATGCCGGAAAACTTCGTTACAGCTTTACTTCTGACTGTTACCAAGCGCTGACACTGGAGACTCCTTCCATAAATGTTAAACATCTCCTTACAGAAAAGTTCAACATACCCTCGATTACACATAACGTTGTTTAACGTTGTTTAATGTTGATTATGTTATAGAAAATGAATCAACACATTCTGACCAATCCGAACCCAGAATTCAACAGCGCTGTGGTATAAGATGAATTAATTCTGTGTTTGTGATGGTTTGCAGATCAGTCCACGTTTATCATTTTGGATCTTTAGACCACAAAAAGCCAAAAAACATATTATAATGAAGTTAAGGAAATGAAGTGGCTGCTCGTAAACAAGTTCAGTACTTTTAGAATCTGAAGGTTTTTAATAACCTGCGATGTAAACGCAGAGTCTCATTTATAATTAGTCCATTTGGAGAGGTTGGAATTGATTAGAGGTTGCTTGTTTTTCCCTTTCTGTTAAATGCACAGATGAAACGAAACCCTGTAATTCACGCTCCAGCGTGCATATTAGCTGAAACAAAAGGACAATGAACGAGTCTTGGGAGAGAGAAAGCATTAGAGAGAGCAAACGTCTCGGGCGGTTTAATGAGTCGTTCTCGGAGTTACGGATCGCTTAAATGCAGAATATCTTAAAGGCGGTGATGGTGGCACGGTATTGATTTAAGGTTTTTCATGTGCTGAGGTTATCTGGAGTGGATTAATGGCGAGAGCAGGATATATTACTACAGAGAGAGCGAGTGAGGCCGTGTAGCTGCTGTGGCATAAATCACACTCCAAAGTGACTGGGACAGTTCAGATGGCAGAAATGCTGCTGCATGTATAGGTGCAATATCGACACCAACCCCCCCAACACACACACACACACACCGCCTGCAGAATATATATGGTGTAATTACTACAGGAGAGAGACTCTATAGGAGATCTGCCTTTACTGCTCCGGTTAGTGCAGAAAAAGGCATTTTAAATCAGCATTGATTTCATTGATGCATCATTTTCTAATTAAAGAGAAAACGCCGGTGGTGTGTGTTGCGCTGCGTCTCATCCTTAAGTTGTAAGGAGAAGTGCAGAGCTGATGGAGGGCTTCCTGCATCACTGCAGCACGCAAAAGTTAACACCGAGCCGGTGCAGAGCCGAGCAGCACCCGAGCAGCTCAGGCGAATGAATCGACAGCAAATCAGTTACGGCTGTGGTGTTTTCTTTCTTCCACATTCTCATCATGCCAACACTAAATGAAACGGGGAGGCAGAAATGAAAACGAAACGCCTCGCCTGTTCAGCCGTACGCAACACGCCGAGAGTAGCAGGAAAGACTCTGCAGACGTACCTGTTTGAGATGTAGTTGATGACGGCTGTCTTGACGTTACCATGTCCGTATCCGTTTTTCCCCGAGTCCTGAGATTATCCCTCAATCTATCCACCAGGAAGAAATGACAAAACAGCCCATATGGTGCTCTTCATTCACGAGCAAGAAGATCCAGAAATTTGCACTCCTCCGCTCAAGCACTCGTTGTGGCTTGTTGTGCACTGTTCCTTTTTTTTTTTTTTTTTTTATTGCTCACAATGAAAGGAAGAGCCGTGCCTCGGAGAGGAGGAAAAACGAGACGGTGAGGGAGGGAGATCTGAGGAGGAGAGCGGCATCGCTCTGCTCTGCTCTGCTCTGCTCTGCTCTGGCGCGATTACTTCAACAGTTTGTCATATCAGCTTAACGCTGACTGGAGGATTGTAGGGAGAGAGAGAGGGAGAGAGAGAGAGGGAGAGAGAGAAATGAGTCAAGGCCAAATGTTGGTTCACCCCCTCACCAGTCCCAGCATCAAATCAATCGGGAACATTCATGCTCCTGGTCTGCTGGAGGTAAAAAACAGCGGCGCGTTTCTTGTTTGTATGTTTTGATGTGGCAGGTTTTGACGAGACTGTTAGCAGTCGTTCTTTTGTTTTCACGGCCCCTTCAAACAGGTGTTACTGTGGCAACTGCTGCGTCATTGCCTTCCTTTTCTACCACTCATCCTATCCTCCAGCTATCCGTCCATCACCCTCCCTCCATCCATCCATCCCTCCCTCCCTCCCTCCCTCCCACTCTGTGTGTGTACGTGGGAGTCATGCTTCACTGTGACTGTGTTCTCCACATTCATGTGTGTGTGTGTGTGTGTGTGTGTGTGTGTGTGTGTGTAGGTGGACGTGGGGGTGGTACACTTCACTCCTCTGGTTCAGCCACACATCCAGCAGCCCTTTAAGCTTGTGGAGAAAGTGGTCAGGAACGTCTTTCAGTTCCGCAGGAAGCACTGCCACAAAGGACTCGAGTAAGTGCTCTGTACCTTCTCTCCTCTCCTCTCCTCTCCTCTCCTCCTCCACTTCCTGCATTTTTATAATTTTATTCAATAACCATCGCTCTAGGCTCATGAGTAACACCTTCCTGTTCACTTTTAAAACTTACTCAGCAAGTAGGCCTCGTTTAATAAAGAAACCTTCACAACGAGAGCAGCAATTATGAGTCATTGAGACGTCAGTGATTATGAGGAATGAACTTGTGCGACTGCAGAAGCTGCACTGTAATAAGAGGCGAAAATCGGTAGGCATCTCATGATGCGGGTGCCAATATTTATGCTTCAGGGTGCTTTTTTTTTTTTTTTTTCATAATTATTTTTATAGCCGGTATTGCTTTCACTACCTATGACCACTTGGCGCTTTTAAAACCTTATTTTTTATTTATTTAAAAAACACAAAGGTTAATGTATTTTCCTAGCGTTTACTTTCCATGGGGGTTGAATAAATAAATCAAAAAGTAAATAAATAAATAAGCAAACGAACACGTGTCTTATGCATAACCCTATGTAAAAATCTAATTGTAATTTTTTTTTGTACATAGATGCAAAATATTTCTTGTGATTTATGATTTGGTTCATTTCTCTTCTATCCCTAAGTAGTGCAAAAATTTTGGCCCCCATATATATATATATATGTATATGTGTGTGTGTGTGTTTATGTATTTTTAATTGGGGGAGAGATAAAATATACCCCTTTTATGATATAAAAGCATAATAGCAATCCAAGTTGAGGCAAAACCTACAGGAAATATTTTTTTAAAAGCAGTTTTGCAGTTTTTTCTGAAGGCAGCGTCAGATCACTGATCCATGAAGAGAACAAGCAGAAGTTCTAACGACGAGTTTCTCTTGTTAAAGTCAGAGCACAGAACACAACTGTACTGAAGTCCTTTCATTAATCAGTTCCTGTGTGTCAGTACAGCAGATTTAATCACTGCTAAAAATGTTGGCGCCCCACATTAGAAACCTGTTGGAAGGAAACTTCCAACTTCACGATTATTTTATATATTCCTTATACAAATATTGTCATCTAGCGATTATGGAGGCTGTGTGCGATGGGCTCGAGAGGATGTAAAGATGTTACAGTATGTGGTTATAAAGGCAGTGTGTGGGCTTACAACTTACTAGAGAATTTTTATTTCACATTGAGATGTGTGTTTCAGAGGTTTTGAGAAGGAGTTCAAAAGTTTGCATCTATCACATTATACCACAGCGCTGTTGAATTCTGGATTGTGATTGGTCAGAAAGTGTAGCTGAATTTTCTAGAACAGCAGCTCTGATAAGTAGTGCAGCTGCAAATCACGGGTTCATGTGAACGCACTCGTTCTAACACGTTATCGAAATTAGAGTCTGTGGTATAAGAGGAATAAACCACTTATCGCAGCACCTCGTCGTTGATTATTTTCCTCTAGCAGCACCACACACAGCATTTTACTCATCACTTAATGTCAGTGTGATGTGTCCCTACTCCTCTCGTACAGGATGATGTTTCCCGAGGCTCAGAGACTCAGGATGACGGAGGAGCTTCTGCGGAGCGCCGACGTGGACCCGACTCTCCGTCCCCCCGACATCTCCATCAGCCAGTTCAGAGCTTTAGCGGACGCCTACAGCAGGCTGTGCAGAGAAGACCACACGCTGTTCAGCTACGACTTCAGAGAAGAGCTGAGGCAGAAGCGTCAGAGCCACAGACAGGTGAAGAGACAGAGACGCTAATGGCTGCCGTTCACACCGGGACATTTTCACTGCGGCTCGGGCATGAATTTTTAACACCTTTCCAAATCCAGCTGCAGTGTTGAGTGTAGAAGAAACAATGGCTTGGAGGTAAGATGGTGTAGTTTTATTTTATATAGATGTGAAGGATATCTGTAGTATTTAATATACTCCTGAAAAACAAAAAGACTGTAGTTCATATATTTAAAAAAACGCTGGAAATGAAAGCTAAAATGCGCCTGGAATCCTCAGTGCAATCCCACAAGGCCCTTTATGAGCAGATTCAGACCTGAAAATAATCATTTTTGTAGTTATTCAGGCCATTTCTCCTTCTCAGAGCTGTTCAGGAGAGAGTTTAGACTTTGACTCGGAACTGCTGTCATATAGCAAAGTGACAGAGTGCCATAATCGCTTCACCGCACGGAGCGCATCCGTCACGTCGAGCAGTTCAGAGGAAAATGTTTCTCTAGCGACAACTTTGGAGAGAAAGCTTCAAGACGTCTGAGGTTATTGCACAGCAGAAATAGTAAATAAATAAATACGTCTGATGGCAGATTTTCACTGTTACAGATGCGAATGAAATTTGAGTATAATATAGTTGTTTTTTTTTTGTACCACTAATAATATGCTAACAATATTTAAAGGAAAAAAAAAACAAAGTTTTTCTCATCATCTGTTGCCAGAGAAACGTTTTCCTTTGAGAAGCTGCTTCACTTTGGTATCTCTAAGGAAATGGCTATGCATGGCCTATATAATGCTTTAGAAACAGCTACAGCATTATGACGACACGTATCGTAAAAGTGCTGCTCTATCCCTCGTTTTAGTCAGAAACTGACGAAGCGAAACGCTGATGAACGAGTTAATGATCATTATCCTGACGTAGCGCGTCGTGTTTGCGCCATCGCCAAAAAGTCACAAAGTCGCTGGCGAACGTTTCCGCTGTGAGATGTCTTAGCATCTTTACTTTCTCTCGATATGTTTAACCACAGAGTTTTGTTTTGTTTCCACAAACCTGCCTGTTCCTGATTCTGGAAAGGTTGCGCGCTAATTCATCCCGATCCTCAGCTGATGTGTGTAGTGCAGCAGGAGGTGGGATTCAGAACAAGTAGCTCGCTCACGCTGTAGTTACGCCATCGAGATGCATCACATCACATCACGTTGAAACACTTTAAGTTGAAACACACACCAAACGTTTTTTTTTTCAGTAAGGTTTAGGGTTTATTTTCTTTTTCCTGCTTGTCTGCACACACTGATTTCTCACCTCTTTCAGATTTAAATATTCCTGTTAAACCTCTGCATGAGAAAACAAGCATATAAACATTAGTAACTGTCCCTTTCTTCTTATGTAGTCTGGAAGTCTGAAACTGATCGATGGATAATGTGAAATAATGTGAAAATTGCAAATTGAAAGCATTTTTTCCAGCCGTTTAACTCGCTGACTAATTGAATGGTGTGATGTACTGAAAATCAGGACATTATCCAGCTAATAAATCTGCATTACGTGCGTCCACGCCGATTCAGCCGGTAATTCGGCCCGTGCGTTTTGGTTTTTTTTTTTTTTTTCCTCAGTGCGACTCCATCAGGCTCGGACACACTTCCATTTGTCTTGATCTCCGTGACCGAATGCATCCGTCTTGTTTATTTCATTTCAGCCACACAGTCGATAGGACGAATACCAAAAGACATTTTTATTCATCGTTTGTTTAAAAACCTCTTTGCAGCAGAACTGTACAAATCACCGAGTTTATTACATACACTTTTTTTTGTTAAGTTGTTAAAATGCCAAACTGATAAACCGTATTACAAATTAAATTACAGTTATTCATAAAAAATACTATACATATTTGGTGTTTTTACGTTACCCGCCGTAGCACGAAGCACATTCAGCGCTGATTGTGGTGGACTGCTCGACTGTTCTGTACATCGCACGCGGCCGCCTTACTAACTAAAGCACAACAAGTTCCGTAACGATCCGCGTGTTTCAGTCACACACCTCGTGCAAACGTTTTACTTCAAGAAAAAAAAAATAAATCAAGTCTTAGCCTGTGGTTTGGCTTCCTATTCAAAAGGAATATAAAGTTTTCAATAAATAATAAAGCTTAAAAATGTTAAAGACCCTAGCATGTACAAATAAAAATAAAAGCACAGCTAAACAAGGCACAAAATAAACAGCTGCAACATCTGGATCGTTGTTTCCTGAAGGTAAGCACAGGTTCGGCGATACGAGTCACGTGTTCCTCCGGACCCCCAGCGTCCAAAAACGAGTAGCCGTCTGTTCTCGCCTGTCAATCATGTTTCTTGTTTATTCAGAAATGATTGCGGGGGTGTGGCTTTGGGAGGGGCCACTGAAGTTAGAACTTTACAGTTCGTCCAAAATCGCTGACTAAACCTTTAAATTACCTTTAAATAACCATTAAACTAGCTGTTAATTCACTGACCTGAACGTTAACGTAAATTCGAGCGTACGGATTCATCGCTATGATGTCGTAGCTGTGGTGCTGCTCTTGGTGGCGTTTTCATAGAAACAGTCCTCGTTAGTGACGGAGGTGAGGCTGTGGACGCTGAAGTCCCGCTCTAGCAGCCTGTTCAGGTCGCCGCCGACCGCCGCGGACTCCGACTGGCTGTCCAGAGAGCGGCTGTGCTGCCTCAGACTCAGCAGCGCCGCCTGGCTGCGCCTCGGCTCGCTTCTCGCTGACCGCCGCCTCACGGCGCCGAAGTGAGCCCGTCTCAGCTGAGGCTGCGTCTCCGGAGAGTTCACCTCACGACCTTCGGGTTCCACGCGGGTCTCGTTGCTCAGGCGCAGCTCGTGGAACCGAGTCTCGATGGACCCGGGGGTGGAGTCACGGCGAGCCAAGCGCTCGCTGAACCCGTCGTCGTCGCTGAGGATGTCCGATTCCTTCATGCTGCCGCGTCTAAGGGTGGAGTTAGTAGGCGGGGCCTCTGATGATGGGGCAGGGGGCGGGTCTCCACTGCTCTCGCTTGCTGAATCGGAATCTAATTGCGTGGGTTTCAGTGAGTCACTTTTGGCAAAAGAGTCAATGCTGATGGGCTTCTGGCACAACCAGGACGCTCGAGAGGAACCTGAAACACACACACACACACACACGGATGAGTGAGAGAACAACCCTGTGGTCCTGCATCTCTGCCATCACTGTGTGTGTTTTCTGCACTTCATGTGTGCTGAGCACCAATAATACGAGCTGATGGGCAAATCAATAGTTTTGTGTGTTTTTTTTTTTTTATTCGTAGTTATCCGACAGAGACGAGAAAATTAAAACCAACTGCTTACCTTCACAAAAATGAACATTTTCAGTTTGTGTGTTTGAACGTGCTACTTGTTCTGAATCCCGCCACCTGCTGCCCTACACACATCAGCCGAGGCGCAAAGTGATTTTTACTAGTCGGGTTAATGAGCGTGCGCAGATAAACCATGATATTTTCAGAGTCAGGAACACGCAGGTTTGTGAGAACACTGACAAAACCGAGCGAAATGAAGTGCGGCACGAAGCCATCATGTAACACCTACAATGCATGCAGACGCTTCACGGTTAAACTTCTCAAGAGAAAATAAAGACGCTAAATTTTTTTTACATGTGATGCGAGGACAGAAGTCAATATCTGCGTGCGACTGCAGACCTGCCAACCTTTACAAAGTAGGAACAGCTGCATTTAAACAACACATTCAAGCTCATCACGGTAGGAACTGTAGTGCACGTATATATCGAGTTTTACGGTAACCACTGTAAACCACCGTCCATGTACACTTTCTTCTTCCTATTCTAGGAAAACTCCTTTTTTTTTTTTACACACACAAATTAATAAGAATGTGTGCATTTAAACATTTTTATTGTCTACACCTAAATTAAAACAGACAATTAGCAGCTGGTGATTACCGTAAAACCCCATGTACAGTCCCCTCTGAAAATATTGGAACAGCAAAGTCAATTCTTTTTCTTTTTGCTAGACACTTAAGACACTTTGGGTTTGAGACAATAGATCTGAATTTCATCTTTCATTTCCTGATCTTTACATCTAGACGTGTTAAACAACTTAGACCATGGCACCTTTGGAACAGATAGTCTTAAAATAAAGTAAATAATACGGAATATTTGGTTGCATATCTGTCTGCTCTCGAAGTCTTCTTCAAAAGGTGGATTGTGATACCTTCACCCCTGCCCTATGGAGGTTGTTGGTGATGTCACTGACTGTGGTTTTTGGGTTTTTCTTCACAGATTTCACAATCTTTGACAACTGCTGTTTTTTTTCCTTGGCCGACCTGGTCAATGTCTGGAATTCCCTCTTTTCTCAGCTTCAAAATGGCTTGCTTTTCTCCCATAGACAGCTCTCTCTGGTCTTCATGTTGGTTTATCCTTTTTACCAAACAAATGCAATCGTCACAGGCTTCCAGGGCTCAAACCAAGAGTAGACATTCAGTGATATTAAACCATCACTCTAACAGGACACACCTGTGCAACCTGTCAGTCACCTGTTCCTATATTTTTGATCACTTGAAAAATGGGTGGGTTCATACAAAAGGTGCCATGTTCTTTAACACGTCTAGATGTAAATATCAGGAAATGAAAGTTCAAATTCTGATCTATCGTCTTGTATTCATCTTATGATGTCTTCAGTGTATAGCAAAAACAAATATATTGGCCTTGCTGTTCCAATACTTTCAAAAGGGACCACACACACACACACGCTCCCTTTGGGGTTGGCAGGTCTGCGCCTGTGAGCTGTATCATTAGCATATGATGTTGAACATTACTGTACAAGTGTGAGTGTGTGAGACGGGACTGACCGAGTTTAGCTGATGAAGGTAAACTTCCCCTCAGTGGAGTGAAATGTTCTTTGCAGGTTCTCTCAGCTGGCCGCTCGTTTGCTCGCATCCCTTTGCGCACGTTTTCTCGCAGAACAGCGCGAATCACCTTGACCATGTTCACTTTGCTCTCGGGCGTGCTGAAGGAGACGTTAGCTCGCAGTTAGCATCTCAGCACGTATCAGTTAGAGGTTTATGTTTAGAACCGAACGATCCTGTAGCTCACCTGCTGCACAGCTGGAACACCGTCTCGGGTCGGCCCTCCAGCTCCGATTTGGTGTGGATCAGCTCCCAGACGCAGTTGCTTTCTGTGTGGGAGG
>CM075012.1:26573410-26586640 GCA_037576675.1 Pangasius sanitwongsei | reverse complement strand
TTATAGAAAACTATTCAACACCTCCTGACCAATCAGAGTCCAGAATTCAACAGCGCTGTGGTGTAAGTAAAGAATAATACCGTGTGTGTGTGAGAGAGAGAGTGTGCGAGTGTGTGCACTGGTCGTACCTGCCGTGTTGCCCAGCCTGACCTGCAGCGCGGAGCGAGGGACGAGCCAGCGGAACTTGAACGGGTCCTGATCTCCGTGAGAGTGGGCGGAGCGTGGAACGTTCTGTCAAACACACACAAGGGGAGTAATGATTAACTTGCCAAATTTGATTCGAGCACTAATAGTTATTACAGTAGGAGAGCGGAGACACTCACCATTTTCTTCTTAAGCTTGTTGCTCTCTCTGTAGACGAGGATCACTGCTTTCTTAAACACTGGGGAGGGAAAAGACAGGTTTCAGGGAACCATGAATTCATGCATCTTTATCCCAAAAGCTTCATCAGAGCTGTAGCCTGGGCTGATTTTAGCCAACTCCAGAAAATATATGTTCCACAACATTAACTGTAACTATAAATGGATAAAAAGTAGGATGTGTCATTCTTTAATAGGTTTTTTAAAAAAAAAGTATTTGTTGGGAAATTGCAGTGGTATAAAAAGAGGAATAAAACTCTTGGAGACGTGTTTGTGTGGGAAAATAATCAACGACAGGGTGGCAGTAGTAACTGTGCTGAATCACACCATCCTGTCGTTGATGATTTTCCTAAAACAGCATCACACAAAGTGTATCATTTCTTACTTACGTTACAAGAAATGCCCTTTAACTTCAACATTGACATTATTTGCTTAGCTTATGTAAGATTTAAACGGTAGATGCACATTAATACTCGATACGTGTTCAATTCTGAAGTTGTTTGAACCATGATAATAAACATATCATCATTACAGTAACATCAGTCAAAAAAATCAAACGTCAAGATAAACATTTATAGCCCATAGGTTTAGGTTTAAAGACGGTTTAAAGACAGACATGTCATCTTCCTTGACATGCAATTTTCTTAAAGGTAATTAATTATGGAATTAAAAGGGAAAATAAGAAATATGGTGTCTTGGGTCCTGAGAACAAAATATCTGTACAAAATATCCGCAATGCTTTCAGAAATTCCACTTTATCAGATCTGGTAATGTGTTCTACACTTTGCCTTCCAAAGAATCATGGGAAAACGGGGGAAATGAAGTGTTCACCCAGCAAAGCTTTTAGCTCTTATCCGGAGGGGGGTAAGCAGCTACTCACCAAATACGGTCAATTCCGGCTCCTTCTTCATGCGGCCCAGAGACGGGAGCGGGTTCAGCCACATCACTGAGGAATGCATGAGAAACTCTCCCATGGAAATCTCTGTGACCTGAGAGAGAGAAAAAAACACAACGCTGGAATATTTAGACTCGCAAAAATACTTCAAAATACTCAAAATAAATAAATACCCTCAAGAACACCATAGAAATCTGGTGTTTAACTGGTTAACTTCACATAGATGGCTGATGTGGATTAGCTAGACTGCCTAAAATACCACTAAATTTACACTTTTTCCATCATTTCATGCAGAGATTGTAGGTACTTCTGGATAAAACTTCCTCGTGGGCGGAGCTACGTATGAGCTCAGTTTGTGATGTCACTAAACAGGCTCAACATCTTTGGACCAATCACATACGCTAACCAGATTATTAGAGGAAACAGTGTGGTACACAGATACCGTTAAACACAGGACGCGTACGCTAAACCATGTATGCTAATGATGAACAAAACTGTGGTCGCTATGGGAACAATACTGTATATTTTACTAAATAAATTGCTAAGAAAATGACGATGTAAACTGAAACCCAACATCCTACATCGGGAAACTCAGCGACTAGCGATGAGGGGAAAAAGAAGTAAAAATGTCCTTGGACCACTTGTAATAGGCGTTAGGTATTCTGGACTGTGATTGGTCAGGAGGTGTTGATTAATTTTCTATAACAGCAGCTCTGACAGTAGTGCAGGTTACATTACATTACATTACATTAATGCGCTCGCTCTAATACGTTATCGTTTCTATAGTAACAGCTCGTTCACAGGGACGTGTACAACGATCACTCTGCATAAACAAGCAAAAAAACGTGTATATTCATTGATATGGTGAAGTTTTCTCTAAGGGGATGTTTATATAACATTTATGGAAGGAGTCTCCAGTGTCAGAGCTTTGTAACAGTCAGAGGTGAAGCTGTAACTTTCTCTTAAGTTTTCCGACGTTTTCAGGACAGGAGTTTGCGCTTTGCAGTTTCTCAGTAACATGACAAGCTGAGGTTTTTTTTTTTTTCGTCTTATTAACTTCAGGAGAGAGAGAAACAGAGAGGCTGTTGAGGGAACAACTGTTTACAACAACAACATGTCACGACTTTACACTCCTTACAGTTGATAAGATTGTAGGAACCGTGAAATGCCGGAAGCGTGACATGGTGAAGTACCTCTTTTTCCGAGCCACTTTGTTCCGCCACCAGCTGGTCAAACACGGCGCCGTAGTCCTCATAGATCTTCTGCATCTCGTTTATATGGCTGGCCACTTTCTCCATCGCCTTCAGGGCCTCTGTAACAATAAACACGTTATATATTGCAAAATGAGCAAAAATGTGCAAGAAGACTCTCCACCTTTTTGCTAGTGTGTGTGTGTGTGTGTGTGTGTGTGTGTGTGTGTGTACCTGTGAGGTGATAGTGCTCCTCGCTGTCCGTGTCGGTCAGAGACACCAGCTCTCGCAGCAGTAGAGGGTACTTCAGCACTCTCTGCACTGGTTTAATCAGATAGGACTCGAGAGTAGACGAGTGCTGCTTGGTGGGATTCCTCGCGTCCAGGAACTCCTTAAAGGCTCGATCTGTTTTAGCTGAACATACAGATGAATTTACATAATCACATCATGCTACAGTTGTGTACCGATCATGCCACATCACACATCCACAAGGAGGCAGCACCGCTTCTGGGACACCCCTCCACCCACAACTCTTTTTTTTTTTATTTTTTTTTTTATGACCACTGCAGTAAAAGCGCTTCACTGCAGATGAACGAGGTGAGAGCGGAGCAGCCATGTTGCGTCGGCGGCTCGTCCCTGAACAACGCTACCTCTCTGCGTCGAGTATCAGACACTGAGAGCAATTAACGAAGCACTCGCACCACGGCCGCACTCGCACATCGGAGAGTAATTGGCAGGCAATTAACACGTAGGCACAAAAAAAATCTTTATCGCTGCACGAGCACATCTCCCACACAACAGACGCAGTGTGTGAGAAAGTGTAATTACCAACACTGCTGACACTCACACACACTGCTCAGCTTAGGAGATAGTAGTGTGTGTGTGTGTGTATACGCTATACGTGTACACTAAGATCATTAAGCACAGGCGTGGCCACTTCACAGGTCTATTACACCAGCACAATTCACGCAGGATTAATGAACGGATCACATCTGGCTCATGTCGATCAAATCAACTCAGTTTTAGGAAATAGTAAGTTGTTACATAATCAGGTGGTGAGAGCTCGTTAACTGTTAGAGGAAAATCCTCAACTTCGAGGTGGTAACAGTAACTCCGCTTCATCACACCACCCTGTCATTGATTATTTTACTGCAGCAGCACAACACACACTGTTCTATCCCTTACTTATACCACAGTGCTGTTGAATTCTGGATTCTGATTGGTCAGATGGTGGTGTTTATTCTTCTATAACAGCAGCTCTGCGAGTAGTGCTCAGCCCATTCTCAGGGACTTGCACGACAGACTCTCCATAGAGACGGATTAAAAAAATCTTTGATGTGAAGTTTTCTGTAAGGAGACATTTATTTACTGTTTATGGAAGGAGTCTCCAGTGTCAGAGGTAAAGCTGAACCTGGCTCAAGCTTTCAGGAAGTTAGCTGTAGATACACTTTTCCTGACTTGGGTGTTTCAGCAAAGTGAGTTTTATTTCTTTCTGTTCAGTGCCGCTGTGTGAGAGCTCCAGGTTGTTCCTCACACATTAAACCCTCGTCTCTGTTCCTGCGTACAGAACTGTTGCTCTGATCCTGTAATGGGACACATTAACGAGACGCCGGGGTGCAGTTTTCTCCTCTCGATACGAGCCGGCCAGCTCACGCTTTCATTCATTTGACACTGGGCAGCGTGCCCGAGACTGAAACCAGGCCAATGTTACACACATAAATCCAGATATATTTAGTCACACTCTAAAGCTTAGTTTTAATGTACGGTCCGGTTTTAATGATCGGATCCTTATTATAGATCACACCTCCTGCTTCGAGGAGGACAAAATCCCGTTTAGAGTTGCTAGTAAAATTTATGGACCTGAAAAAAAAAAAAAGCCTTAAAAAAAAGGCTGCAGAGTAACTGCATTGCAGATGAACAGCACGGTGCATACATTACATTTTAATGCAGAACATGTATCTGAAGATTCATCATGCAACATCATCAGCATATTTAACCTTTAAATCCCAAGGTTGGAATTTTTAAGTTGAAAAATATATTAACACTTTCACAGTTTTGTGTCACTGCTGCCTGAGGAACTGCACACAATTAAAAGTAAAAAAAAAAAAAAACAGAGTTAACTGGGACAGAAATATTCCCGATTTTACGCTTTCGCTGCTAATGATGTAATGCGACTGCAATGGGCTTGTGGCGTGTAGGAGATCGGGATGTACCTCTTTCCAGAACCTTCTGGACCTTGATGTGGTTGGCACAGAAGCCGCTGTAGAGCTTGAAGTGATCGGCGTAGTAGAGAAACGATCCACCGAGAGAAAACAGCAGCTTCTGAACGGGAACAAAAGGAGATGGAGAGGGAGAGAGAGAGAATAGAGAGAATAAACCGTGACGGCTTAATCATCATGTTCAGACAGGACGTTAAAATCAGGACAAAAGTGAAAAACAAAAGATCATTGTGAATCTCAGAGAGAGGGATATTAAAGTCATGGCGGATCGTGAAGAGAAAATCTATTCATGTAACTTGACGTTTATAATCACTCTGACTACTGACAGCGCTCGAACACAACACCACTGCAGGAGTTAGTGCTGCTCAGTGCGCAGAAATGAGCCACATCTGGATTGAGATTTTCTCAATTCTGCGCAAGTTAGGTATGAAAAATCCAAACGACTGGCTCGAATGATTCCTCGGACCGATACTACGACACGTCAAAACTACACCTACCTACAATTAGCTCTGCAAAAACGGAAGAAAAACTTATCACCTTCTATGGTTTCATCTTATTCTGTCATATACGACCTTGCGTTAAATTTGTATAGAGACATTACGAAGAAAAATAAAGTTCAGAAGGAAGCAGTGATTAGTGCGTACATTAATTTGTGTTTAACTAGTTAGCTGCAGGCTGTGCGGTTTAGCTACTAGCGTTTCTCATCAGAACTAAAAACAGCGCAGGACGGGCCACGCCCACAAGCGAGGACGGTGCCACTCGCTACACGCCAACAAGAGACGAAGTAGACTTGCCGCTCGTTAGTGTGAACGTAGACTTGCCTTGAATTGCACGGGGGTCTCCAGTGTGCTGAAGTCCGGAGTCGAGGCGATTCTCTCTTCCAGGGTTTGCAGAAACACCTTCTGGAAGTCCAGCATCTCCGGCAGACTCCCAAACAAACTCTCCATCTGGAAGGAGACGACAAGCGGCCTGGTCATTCTACACAGCTGCGGCTTTCAAAACAGCTCGTCTAAAATCATCAGGAAGGCACTTTTTATACGGAAGAAATCAAGTACAAAAGAATTAAACAACGGGGGGATGTGGAATAATTCATTATACTCTTAAAAAAAGAAAAAAAAGAAGTTCCTCAAGGTTCTTTAGAGAGTGAATGGTTCGTTCATTAATTGATTCATCTTCAGTTTGAGCTTCATCCTGGTCAGGATGGTGGTGGATCACAGGAACGCTGGACACAAGGCAAAACCCCCTTCGATGTAGGGTTCTACAGAGAACCTTTAGGAGTTCCCCTGGGGGACCTTCTGACCAATCAGAATCCAGAATTAAACAGCGCTGCGGTCTAAGTGAGGAAGTGTAAACACACAGCGACTCCTAAACTCGTCCTGGCATTCAGTACTTAATGTTTATCACTTGGTCACATTATCCTGAGTGGCGCTACTTAACCGCTCGCTCTCAGTCTGCTCACTCTGTGCAAGGGCACGTCCTAGCGCGCTAATGGCTCTTTAATGCGCCTCACTCGTCTCTCCAGGGACATCCTGAACCGTGTCGCAGTCGAGTCCAGCGCAGTGGAACCGTTTAGCGAGGCTAAAATGCTAGCCATTAGCATTAGTCACAAATAGTCTGGGAGTGGACTGGGATCAGGAGCACTTAGAAGCTCGAGGGTAGAATTGTTAACATCATTAATAAAAAAAAAAAATTCCTAATTTTAGGCTTTAGCCTGAATGACTAATGTTTAGTTTTACCTCATCCAGTGTGAGAAACGTCTCCTTCTGCAGGGGCTTCAGGTAGATCTCAAACAAGCAGCTCAGATCCTGAGAAAAAAATAAATAAATCAGATACAGCACTGAGTGTACAATTTATCCTCGTGTTCGTGTTTAATATTACAGAAACGTATGTTTAAATCCATATCCCACTTTTCCACATCATTCGTTTCAGCCGGGGGGGGGCAAAAACATTTGTAACAGAGTCCCGTCTCGCCCACGTCGATGCTGCGTGTTAAAGCACTGGCAGGCCGTGGCTGTATTAACCGGAATATTCTCATTAGGCTGATTTATTGAGGCGCAGCGATGCCAACGCAGCACATCACAGCGAAATGGCTGGAACACACTCGTCCTTCTGCACCGGCTGCAGCTACGCCGCCGACTCAACACACATTTCCACATCACTCCAACTGAGCCATAATCACCGGCCTGAGGGACTTAATAAAGCATCCATCAACTATTTACTGTGTGTGTTTTTCTAAACCGTAAGACATTAGAACGATAAGATTCCGACTCTCACAAATGATAACGTTATGCACGTTATTTACACGCCACTAATTCTAGTGCTGTGTGCAAACGAGTTCTAATTCTGTAATGCAAAGAAGCGTAAAACATTTCGACGTATTAAAAAATATATAAAGAGCTGTAAACAGTAATAAAATTAACCAAATGGATGTTTAAAACCGTTAAATGTTTTCCTTTAAAACCGCATCGGTTCTGTGTCGTTCAGTTAGAAGAAGGAAATCAGCTAATAAAGTTTTTCCTGCTTCAAACAGCCTCCATTATGATTTAAAACTGAAGTGTTGTATCACTTAATATCCTCCTTTCTTCAACAACGTACAAAGCTTTCACTTTTAAACTATCACTTAGGTTTTGGTTTAATGTTTCTTTCCCACTGATGCACTAACATGAGAAGAGAAAATTAGTATTTAAAAAAAAAAAAAGAAAAGAAAAAGCTCACCAATACTTTTGCACAGCAGTGAATGTGAGATATTTAACACCAAATATTTGCTTAAAATATAAATTGTATCTGCTCCGTCAAGGAAATCCCAGAACGTTAACGTCACCTAAGACCATACCTTTTCCCGCCATTTACCCCTTCCTGTTCCATGTCAGAAACGTGTCGTTACAAAGACGTCTTCACGTCTGACGCCATGGGAGCTGAGGACTACTGTCATACCACGTGAGAACATGAACGCTACGACGGCTCTGATCGTTATAAGTCACCTGACATTCGTCATGAAGGACCTGTCGTGGGGTTGCTCATGCATGTCGCTAAGAGCATGAGTGATTGACGTGTGGTGTTCGGTTCTGTCGCGACGTTACGACGTGGAAAAACTCAAAAAGTCTCAAAGAAGCTGATAAACAGTGTTTGCTTCCGAGTTCTAAATATTACTCTGAAGATACCTGTGGAAGACACACAGACACAGACACACCCCTCTGTGTCAACCAATCAGCATTCACCTGAGACCTGAAGTGTCATGCCTACCCATGAACCCCTGCTCTGTGCTCCAGTGCAAATACACTTCAGCATGGTCTACATTTTGTAAAGCTGACCATAACACAGTGCACCGATTTAGAACCCGCGTATTTATCTCCCAGCGCCGATCGCAGACGCCGAGGTGAGCGAGTGTTACCTTGACGTAGGATTTCTCCGTGTCCACTAACTCCTGGACGACTTTGCGCAGTCTCTCGGTGACGGACATGTGACGTGGACAGGGTCTGAGCAGGGCGGCGTCCGGTCCCGCCGTCTCCTTCTGGACCTCCATCAGTCCTGCAGAAGCGTCCTGGAAGGAGTGATACAGCGTGCACACCGTCTCCACGCTCTGCAACACACACAGCGGACGTTAAGAGATGGAAATATTCGCTTGGAAACGCCAGGCGACTGACTACTAAGAGAAAAAAACAATCTCCGAAATGAGCATTTTTTTATTAAACTGGCTACTGTTTAATACTGTATAAAGTTTTTTTTTATTATATCTGAAAAACAACTGAGACATATTGAATGAATAATGTGGATAGATGAAACTCCCATAAATAAGAACAACCATTTTCGAGGAGTTTTATTTGAGCAGGAATTAATCTGAATTCAGCGTCGTCTCTTTTAAACCATCACACGTGAACCCGTCGAACGTCCTCTTCCTCCGCTGTGACACGGACTGTCAGCTCGGATAAGACGCCAGCTGAATGCAGTTCACATAACATGCCTCGCTCCATCGCGTCACATTCTCTCCATTTACAGTAGGATTAAAAAGTATTGGCACCCCAGCCTTGCTTGTGCTTGCCACTAAAAACGAAACTGCTGTGTCTCGTACTCAGTTCGGTTTTGTTTCATACTTCGTTCCCATCACTAGTCCCCTCGCCAAAACCTCCACAGAAACTCCTCCCACTTTCAGGGGTAACATTACAACACATATGTGCACGTTTCCCAATTCATTAACATCATGTGCACGATCCATAATCAGGGACGGTATGATTAGAGACAGGACACTGCCTGAAATATGAACTAGGCAGTGCATAAGCCCCACCCCTCAGGAAAAAGAGCCAATCACATTGATGATTAAGATCATAGAAAAAAAAAAAACACACACACACACCCATACACACACACCCATCAGACTGTTGCACTGACTCAGATAACGAGCATTTTGATTTGTTATTTATGGAGAGAAGCAACCCGAAAAAAATCTTTTCAAAAATAATGTCCGCCATTTTGTCAGATTTTAAACCATCATCGTGTCGATCCGCTTCTGGTTTATGAGCCTCTTAACGTTTAAGTAGATAAGAGTCTGGTCCTGTAGCACTGAAAACACTGGGAGCGTCGCCAAGATGTCCGCCGAGCAGACACACTGTACTGGAAGGACTCTGTCGATATACATGATGAAAAAAAAATAATTGCATTAGTGATAAAACAACCTTCATCACAATGATGAATCGCTCTGAAGGTCGCTGTTTGTGGTCAGCAAAAAAAAAAAAAAAATCTTTTATGCTATTTTTAGCCGTATGATGGAAGCACGAGACATAATTTTCTGTTCTGACTGCAGTATTTAATATTTTATAATTTAAGTCTCCATAAGCGAATGAAAGAGAAACAAATGAAAGATTATTCTTAGGGAGTGAAAATAAATTTACCAAAACGGAGGGAGAATGTTTGAATATTTTAGGTTGTGAGCAGAATTATTCATAAGCCTCTGAAATAAAATGGACTTTAAGCTCAGTGGCAGTGCGTTGCTATTTTAGTGCCTACTTTCACGCAGCACGAGAGGACAAACGAGCGCAGCACTGAAGGAGATCGAAAGGAAAAAACTTGAAATAAAAACAACATGCATATGCTCGGATCAGTTTCTCCTGTCGCTAAAAGAACTGGTGTATATAAGGAGTAGCGCTAAAACACAAGGACACTGTCTGGAAGTGCATTCGGATCTAAACTCCTAACCCTGGCGTTTTATTTATTTATTTATTTTCATTTTAAATAAATACGAACTTTGCCACAATGCCCCAGAATCAGTGGAAAATACTCCAGAAATGTCAGGAGTGACAGCTTGATGTGTGAATTGTGGCTCTGACAGTTCCTCAACCTCAGCTACATCACTCCATTTTTTTTTTTTTTTTTAATCCTGCTCATGCAGTTATTATATTTGTTTGAACCTACCTGCTCTATTTTCTCACCATTTCAGTTCTGTTTAACAAAATCTACACAAACTAGTAGCCTAATTTAAACCACCATGGCCCTGACCAGGCACGTACTAAGGATGAGTGAATGCTGTGAACGCATCACACAGCACCGCACGCTCATGTTAATGTTGATGAACAGGGTCGTCGTTTGTCCAGTGAGCTTCCAATCTGACCAACATGAAGGGAGAAACCTCTGGCTAAAATTGGAAATTAATTCATTTTTTCATAAAATTCTTTTTAAAAAGAAACACTGACTAGTTTTTTTTTTTTAAATCATTTATACTTTCTTCACAATGCAAAGTCAAGAAATCAAATATTCATGAATCCAAATATGAAAAAAAAAAAAATGCCACTGCAGTACATTTCAGCATGAAGAGAGTCGACCTGGAAGTACAGGTACGCTGTTCTACAGACTCTTCTCCGGTTCTGGCGTTCTTGCAACTAATCGCTGATAAATGTGCAGAGTAGTCAAGGTCATTCATTCATTTTAGCCTCAAAATGAGTCAGAAATGATTAAAAAACAAGCAAAGGAGAAATACAAGAGCTTTTTTTTTCTGTAATATTTATTGTTTCAAAACCAAAAACTGCTTACAGTATACAATCACACACGTCTGATTTTCTGTCGGTTAAAAACGCATTCTCTGTTCATTGTGAGGACATGTTCGTGTTCGGGGGCATCATTTTTAAAAGATAAAGGTTTTAAATGCTAACATGAGATTCTGTCAGTCTCTAGTCAAGAAAAAAAAAAATCCTGAAATAGCAAAATAAAAACTCGATTAGTCCTATTTGGAGAGGTGCAGCATGCGCGCACACACCCACCCACCCACCCCCACACACACACACACACAGCTATGTCAGCATTTATCCGATCCCATTTTCACACATCGATATAGAAGCAACTATCACTTACAAAGGAGCGACTGAAATAAACGCCTGCAGGTTTCTCTGTAACAGTAAGTGACCTGAGACGCGAGCGTGATCATCTACACAAACACAACACAACCTCGGCAGCTGTGAAGCTTCTGCAAGCGACGGATTCAGCGTATTGGCAGCGTGTCAGCGAGCGGTTCATCTCCGCACACCAGAATCAACCTGTTCACCGTGTGTGTGTGTGTGTGTGTGTGTGTGTGTGTGTAACCAGCATCCTGAGAAATCAATAAAGGGTACAGAGGAAACAAGCGAAACAGCAGTGTGCTTTGTGTTTTGTGTGTGTGTGTGTGTGTGTGTGTAACCAGCATCCTGAGAAATCGATAAAGGGTACAGAGGAAACAAGTGAGCGGTTCGTCCCCGCACACCAGAATGAACCTGTTCACCATGTGTGTGTGTGTGTGTGTATGTGTGTGTAACCAGCATCCTAAGAAATCGATAAAGGGTACAGAGGAAACAAGCGAAACAGCAGTGTGCTTTGTGGTGTGTGTGTGTGTGTGTACACAAGAAGGAAAGGGTGAGCGGGTACAGAGCCGTGTGTGAGTCATGAGTCTCGGATGGAGCCTGCAGCGTTCGCTAATTACCATGCGGCCGCTCCAGAGACTCGTCAAAAAAACTGGGAGAAAGAGGGAAAAGAAGGAGAGAGTGATAAAGATAAAGAAAGAGTAGGGAGGAAAAGGAAAAGGCGCAGAGTGAAGACGGGACCGCAGAAGTGATCACTGCGCCTCCCAGGAGCTCATTATCACTCATTAATTAAAGATTAGAAGCTGTTACACACACACACATGCACACACACACACACGGCTGTCTGCATCTTCACTGCAGCGAATGTGAACAGCTAAGACGTATCCGGATTAAACGTTTATGACTTCTGCACACGCACGCAGCGTAAACAACATTAATGTTGCACGTGACGGCGACAACGGCGGCGTGACAAACTGTTTCAGTGCGTTATCACTTCATCATCATGAAACTTGTATGCAAAATCATTAAAAGTGTAAAAAGAGATGTACGTTATACAGCGCTGTTGAAATGTTTCGTGGAACATTAAACGTCACTATAAACAGATAAAAAGTACGTCGTTCTTTAATAAATAAAAATTGCAAACGTGGGCAGATTGATGTGGAATAAGAGGAATAAAACACTTGCTGTTATCGGAAAATAATCAACTTGAGGGTGTAACCGTAACGTCGTCATCACACCACCCTGTCGTTTATTATTTTACTCCAACAGCACGACACACAGGGTTTTATTCCTCGCACATTAAGCGAACACCCTGCTGCTGTATGCACACACACGATGATGACGACGTTTTCAGCGAGACTGTTTGTTTTTGCGTGGGTGAAGATGAGCTCAGCGGGACTGCCGGATCCCACACACAGCTGGAAAACCGCTGCGAGGCTAATGAAAAATCATGAGAAATGTACATTGAGCTGGCAAGTTGAATGACAAGCGTGGACCTGCAGGTACAGTGACTCATCCTCTAATGTACAGCATTGCAACACAGCTCTGTCACAGCGCCGGTGAGATGCGTGACCCAAAAAACACACGGGATGAAAATAGGCCCATGTGGAGGCGAGAGAGCGGGATGAAGACAAAAACCAAAAGATGACATGAAGAGCAGACAGCGCTCTCTCTCTCTCTCTCTCTCTCTCTCTCTCTCTCTCCTGATTTGGCTGCTCGTTTTTTAAATATGCAGATCATATCTCCACTTCAGCATACTTCAGGTTGGTCATGTGCATAACCCTCGCTCTGTTAGAAACATAATCACAACTCAGTAAGCTCTAAACAGTCCCTGGTTCTGGTGGTGAACAGAATCCTTCAGTGTCACTCGTCTCGACCCGATACCTTCCTCAAACACTGGACTGGTAACAGATCGAATGTGACTCAAACAACATCCATCTTTCATGAGCCTTGATAATAAGAATAACTCAGAATAAGTAATCTGATTTACACAATAAATGAGTAAATCAACGCATATTTGCTTCATCATACACTATATAGCCAAAAGTATGTGCACCCCTGACCATCACACCCATATGTGGTTCTTCACCAAACTGTAACCACAAAATCTGAAGCACACAATTGTATAGAACGTCTCTGTTTGCTGTAACATTACAGTTTCCCTTCACTGGAACTAAGAGGCCCAAACCTGCTCCAGCATGACGATGCTCCTGTGCACAAAGCGAGCTCCATGAAGACATGGTGTGT
>CM075012.1:26538879-26573310 GCA_037576675.1 Pangasius sanitwongsei | reverse complement strand
CGCCTGACCTCACTAATGCTCTTGTAGCTGAATGAACACAAATCCCCACAGCCACGCTCCAACATCTAGTGGAAAGCATCCCAGAAGATTGGAGCTCATTATAACAGCAAAGGGAATAAATCTGGAATGAGACGTTCATCAAGCACATATGGCTGTGATGGTCACACTTTTGAGCATGCAGTGTATATATAGTGTGATACAGCGGTACAGTGAAAAGGTCAACAAAAATGAAGACGTTACACGCACAACACAACTTTTGGCCAAAGACCCGTGAAGTTTCCTCGAGGGCACAAACACTGTAGTCTATATTAAAAGTTCAGCAAGTCCAGCCCCACACCCTGTGAATTAATCTACATATTAATTTACGAAGCTGTGGAAATGACCAACGTGTACATCCCGAGAGATCCCTGGTGTCCCTGTTGTATTTAAGCATGATCACGTCTCTCACACTACATGAACACAGAAACTTGCAGAGAGTCGGGCGGTTATTAAAGAGTGGTAGCATCAGGTCAGTATCAGGTCTCGATACCTGGAGCTTTGATATCGTTATCGCTTCAGAAATGGAAAAAGGTGGATCAAGACACCACTAACACACACTCACCCTGAAGACGAGCCTGTACAGGACTCTCCAGACGGCCCGAGCCTGACGCTTCGTCCTCCGGCCCAGAGCGCAGCTCTTCCTCCTCAGTTTAACTGCTCTGAAAGCTGGCATGATGTCTGAACTGCCTTTACGTTTCAGATCACACTTCCTCCCTGTCTCAGAACTCCTCTCCTCTCCTCTTCTCTCTCATACTCTCATTTGATGCTCATTAAGTTCACAAACTTCTTTCGATCCCTTCAAAGACTCAAGGGCTTTGTGTCAGGATCCATCAATCGATCACTAGCAGGTAATGTGAACGTAGGCATTGGGCAAAAAAAACTGCTGCTGCTGCTCAGTGAAATCTGCATATCAATAGCTGTTGAATGGACAGAAAGCGCTGGCCATGTGCATGCTGGGAAACGCCTGGGCTGGACTGACTGGAGTGAGCCGCTGCAGCTTCCACAGCGCATAAAGAAGAGGCCGTGTGAACATGCTGCCAAAAGCCCTCGTCTCTCAACAGCAGCAATACAATGACGACTTTTCTGGCTGTTCTGCAACCGCTGCTACTAACGCCAAGGTCCGAGGCGACAGGACCGACATTCATCACAATTAAGGTGCGTTGAGCGTAAAAAAGTAATTTATCAGTTCTCTCAGGCTCGGTGGCATCATACTGTACAGCAGACCTGAGAAACATCATGATAGAAAATTGTATTGTAACGTGGAACAATATCCATATCCTGAGTGTCTATAAGAGGAATAAAACACTAGGAGACATTCTGTTGTAGGAAAATAATCAGCAACAGAGTGGCGTGATGAAGCAGAGTCACTGTTACCAGCCCCAAGTAGATTATTTTCCTATAACAGAATATCCTGGAGTGTTTTATTCCTCTTATACCACAACGACTACAATTTTTGCTTATTAAAGAATGACGCATCATACTTTTTATCTGTTTAGAGTTACATTTAAAGTTCAAAGCATGGACACTGGAGACTCCTTCCATAAATGCTGAATAAATATCGCCTCTTCTTGGGAAGAAAACATGACTATCATTGATTACACACATACAAGTCCCTGTGAATGAGCCGTTACTATAGAAATGATAACGAGCGCATTAACATAAACCATAAACTACTGTCAGAGCTGCTTGTATCAACCAATCAGAATCCAGAATTCAACAGCGCTGTGGTATAAGGGATTTTATTTTTCTGTACTCCCTGATATCGACTGTTCAGAATAAAAATAATTTCATATTCTCTGACAGGGTGATGTTCCATAAACGCTGGGTGAAATGCAGTAAGAGGAATAAAATCCTTCTGAGAGAGAGCGAGAGGAAGAGAGAGGGAGAGAGAGAGAGAATAAGGGCGAGGTAAAATATGGGCCGTGCCGGGGTGCGAGCCGTGCCCATTGCTCAGAGGAAAACGTCCTGCCATGCAGCAGTAAAGCTCTGACACGTCGTGATTCATCCCTGAGGTGAGAGCTATTGTGCCACGCTGCCATCTTCTTTTTAAAGCTCAGTAAATAAAGACTTGAGAACATAAATCATTCGAGAGCCGAGCAAGTTACAGTGTGCTTCCCATTAGGTTCTGCAGAGCTCCATTCACACCAAAAACACTGTTCAGGCTCCCTGTAGTGAACACCGGGCGAGAAGTGCTGAAGACGGGAGAAATGAAGGTTTACCGAGGAGCCCGAGGGTCACAAGAACCTCTCCAAAAAAAGAGAGACAGGAACACATGACACACGACATCTGCACTGGACACTGGACAGTCGGACAAAACACATCTGCTAAGCCAGCGGTTCTCAAAACATAACTGCTCATGAAATGAACGAATGAAGGAAGGAATAAATGAATGAATTTAAAAATGACTAAATAAATAGATTAAATAAATGGATGAATGAATAAATGGATTTTTAAAATAAATGTAAAAACAGATGGATATTAATTATTAATTTAATAAATAGATTAAATAAATAAATGGATGGGTGAATAAATAATTAAATAAATATCAGGATTTTTTTAAATAATTAAAAATTCCACAAGATTTTTTTTTTTTAATGAAAAAATCAACTATTAAAATATTAGTCTCAATAATCTAAATTTCTTGGAGCTTTAGATCTTTTATTCCTGAATTTTCCTGAATGCATTTTTGCATTTTGAATGTTGCTCTATTTTCACTTGGGTTAATGTTTTCCTACGTTACCCACAATGCTGTGCTGATTGTGGTGCAGTGGGATTTAGCCCTTGCTTCATCCCTATTAAAGAGAGCAATGCGGCGGCGCTTTAGTAGTCCTCTACTCTGCTCAGCTTTCAAAGCTTCAACCTTCAGGCTAATACCACCGTCAACGCCATCGCGCTCGCCATCTCGGAGGTCACTAACGAGCCGAGTCTCTGCCATCGTAGAGCTGCACTGCATTCTGGGACTTTGAGTCTCTATGACTTCTGTGCTGGATTTCTCATTAATGTGATGTTGGATGTTGCTGGAAAATGGCCACAGCACCAACCAACAAATAATAATAATAATAATAATAATAATAATAATAAGCACCAGTGTTACTAAACACATTGCAACTATTTCAATATAAACATATTTAATGTGTTTCAGTGTGGAGTTTTCCTTTAGTCCCACTCTAACTTTATAACTTTTCTGTCCTTGAGAGCCTCCGCCAGCACACTCTCTCCAGTTCAGTACAGGCAGGGAGATGAAAGCCGGACCTGGCATCGTGCTCGTTCTTCTCAGCCATGGGAACTGGCCCGGACTCACTGGCGTGTGTGTGTGTGTGTGTGTGTGTGTGTGTGTGTGTGTGTGTGTGTGTGGAGCTGGCTCAGACTTGGAGGCGGTGTTTAGCAGGTAAGCAGAGATGATTAGCCGTCTCGTGGCCATATGCTGACCGAGCGGTTTAATCAGTCTCTTCTCTTTAGACCAGCGTTGAAGGACAGAGTTCTGGGAGACGTGTGAAGGTGGCTTACTGCTGCATTTGGAGGACATTTTGACAGCCAGTCGTTTCTGTTATGACATATCTGTCCGTAGGTTGCAGAAGTACATGCCCTCGCAGTGTGAAGGCTAGATTGCGGTTCAGTTTGTTCAGGAAACCACGTGCGTCATTCTCAGAGGCGCTCTGCTCACAGCCCACTGAGCGACTGCTATCTTTTGTACTTTTAGCTGGCCACAAGCTTCAGGATCTTGAAGGGCTATCACGAACATCAGGAAGCTCTAAGGAGGAACATATCCCTGGACTGAAAGAGAGTTCCCGACATCCTAGCTTGTTTGAAACATTTAGATGCGATGCGATTAAACATGGTTGACCTGTCAGTCAAATGGCTTGATTTTGCGAAAGTAGACAGCTCTTGGCCACAATTTGTTACAAAAACACACCAGGTTCTCTAGAGAAAACGAGAAGTTTGGACTGCATGTACAGCATTAATCCGTCTGAATGGAACCCATGGTGCGGTTCTTTAGCAATCCATCGTCAGAGTCTGGTATTTTTCAACAACATACACTCCTTGAGCACTTTATTAGGAACACCGTACTAATAGTGGGTAGAGCCTCCCTTTGCTCTCAGAACAGATTCAAACTTTCATGGCATGGATTCCACAAGATGAGAAAACATCCCTTCTGGTTCACGTTGATATGATTCTACCACGCAGTTCCTACAGATTCAGGAATTTCAGGTGCACTTTCATGCTTCTGGCCCGTGTCTGCATGATTTTATGGACTGCACTGCTGCCACGTGATTGGCTGATTAGATAACTGCATGAATGAGCAGGTGTACAGGTGTTCCTAATAAAGTGCTCGGTAAGTGTACATGACCAAGAACCGGCCACTTTCATCATTTCTGGCCATCTGACTGGCATCGTAAAAACAACCGAGCACAGCTTTTTCTGGTACCTTGTCATATTTCGTATCTTTAACAAGCTTCTGAACGTTCACGGCGTGATTAGCTGATTCTGACACTCCACACAATACACATCAGTCACGCTGTGGGCGGGGCATCCGAGACTGAGACTACAAAGCCCTTACTTCCTGTCGTTTCTGATACTTTTTCCCGTCAGACCGATATTTTAAACATCGCACTTGTTCTACGTTTCATTTTCTTTCCTAATTTTAAGGCTCATTAACATCATCATGAAACGGTGAAATGCGCAGTAATGGAAGCTGCATTAGTGCGGAAAATAAATCACAGATTTACACCGTTAGTGTCTCAAGTGTGTGACTTTGACAACGGAATATTCACATTGGGTTAAATCCCATCAACATTTCCTCACAAACGAGGTCAGGTCGGTTCTCCTGCGTGATAAAAAGGTCCGGGACATCTTAGCTGAAACTCGGTTCGGGGCAGAAAGTAGACAAACATGACTGATGCGAGTGTCACGTCAATAGACTTTGTAATTTCATTATTCTGACAGCGCATTAATCAACCGTAAACAGGAAATCTGAGCTCGCTGGTTAATGACCTGCCGTGATCGCTGCAGCAAAAAAACATTTTTAATGTGCACGTGTTTCAACAGAGACAACAAACAGCACTAAAGAGACACTTCAGATTTACTCAGATAAAGTAATCTGGACTCAAATAATCTGTCAAAATGATGGTCATGTAACATAACGTTTAGAAGAAACAACGACTTCAGAAATCTTCTGTTGCACTTAAACGCTGCTGCACGCTGATACAGGAAAATAATCAACGACAGGGTGGTGTGATGCAGGCCTCCCCATAACACCACGTCCTGAAGTGTTTCATTCCACTTACAACACAAGAATTTATAATTCCATTTATAGTTACATCGTGTAAAGTCTAACATATATCAGTTAGTTCCTGTTCTCGCTTACGTTATAGCAGCTATAAACAGTTGTTTCCTCACTCGTGGAAAACTTCTCTGTGCTGAAGATGTCGGAAAACTTAAAGCTCCAGCTTTACCTCTGACACTGGAGACTCCTTCCATAAATTAAAAAAAAAAACCATCTCCTTTCACAAAACTTCACAATATCAATGATTACGCACTTTTTAAAATCCATTTATGCGAATATAGAAACCATGACGTATTAGAACAAGCGCATTAATATAAACCTGTGATCTGCAGCTGCACTACTGTCAGAGCTGCTGTTCTAGAGAATTAATCAACACCTTCTTCTGACCAATCACAGTCCAGAACTCAGCAGCGCTGTGGTGTAAGTGCGCTACGTTCTGACCCAAAGATCGGTACCAGTACTGTGTAAAGTAGATGTAGTGATTCACCTAATTTGCAATGTTAACATATGCACGTATACACACACACACACACACACACACACACACACACACACAAATGTGATTAAGAGCTAAAAGATGAGGATCAGCTCTGAACGCCGCCACCATCACACACTGTGTATAATGAAGTTCGATACGTGGCACAGAGGGAGCACAGGACGTCAATGAGTAAATAAAAAGGGCAGAGAGTGTGTGTTGTGTTTAATCCACCTCCTCAGCTTACAGGTCACAAACACACACACACACACACACACAGCAACAAGGGACACTTAAAGCAATTTAAATCAGCACTAAACTACACATCCACTTCCTGAGTATAATTAAAGGAGCTGTTTGTAATATTGAACTATTTCTAAACCTGGAATAAGATACGTTTCATTTCGGGTCACATTTTAGTTTCAGGTGGTTGTTTTTTTTCCTGTCGCAGCCCAGAAAGTAGCTCCGCCCCTATCCTCAGCTCGGTCACTTTTCCCTTAAACCAACTCATAAATACAATAAATAGAATGAATAGAACTGACTATCTTTATTTTACAATGAAATGAAATGTTCACGCTGTCGCCATGGAAACTAAAGTCACTAAGCAACAATGCTACACTGGAGTAAATGTTTCACGGTCTATGTTGGTAAAGTACGAAGTAACGTAGCCTAATTCAGACTCTGTTTCGAACTTCGAAATATATAAAATATCAAGAATTCATTACGATATCACAGTCATCTCTGGTGTCGATACGAGCAGAATCCGACAAATCTTCAGAAAAATGTGATTAAATGATGTGTGTCCTTGACCAAATTGCTCTGAATTCGTCTAGAATAAACGTTTCAACACACATTAAGCTAAACCACACGTCAAACCGATGTTTTTAATCGTAGTAGAACTACAGACGAGTCAAATTTAACCAAGTACTGTGTGTGTGTGTGAACTCATCTAAAGCCAATACTGCTATAAACTCATTTAAAAGTAGAGAAGGAGAACTTTACACAGTACACAGTGTGAGCGGCCATGTTGGTTTGCCATCACGGCGTAAACGTGGAGGGAACTGGTGGCTGAGAAGATTAACCCAAGTTGACGAGTTGAAATTTCAAGCTGAGGGGTGTTTTTGGTGGTTTTTACCGGTTGTAGGTGAGGAATTAGAAGTCGCAGCGTTACAGCCACTGTTATCTTCGGCGTGCGAAGTGACGCCGGCCTACGACGTGCTGACTTTTACAGGATCAGACTCACAAACCCGTTCGTTACTCCTAACGCACATCACGTTACATTAGCCCAGTTTTTTAGCCTCGTCAGTTTCCAGGCAACTGAAACGTGGCACCGGGTAGCACGCTGAGGGACAATACATTTATTAATTGTCCGTCCCTGATGTACTGCTGCAATTTTTTTTGCAGCTACAACAGAAATGTAAGCAAGCGGTTTTATGAAATAGAGACCTGTCAGGACAAAACTCGTTCTTATTCTATTACACGGAGATATCGAGTCCTCTCTCACCTCAAACTGCTCTCCATTTGTCTCGGCTGTCGGGCTGCGTGCGGTCGGCCCGCTTTAGATGAGGGATCTGAGGACACCGACTCGGCGTGCATAAACAAACACCAGCAGCCCATTAGCTCCCCATCTGTGTGTGTGTGTGTGTGTGTGTGTGTGCTTGTGACAGTAATAAGCAGGCAGCAGAAATGTCATGAAGCCGTGAGGAAAGTAAATGAGCGAGTGATAACTAATCACGCCAATCAGACGACGACACAGCTGCAGCGCACGCACACACACACACACACACACACACACACACAGTACAACAAAGCCTCACAACCACACGGCATGTTTGTCCTGAATAAACGGCGTGATGGCGCCGGGTGATGGTTACTCGTCTTACCTTGCTGAGCTGCACGGCTCTGAGGCTCTGGCGATGATGTCGCTTCGTCTCTACATCGGCTTTCCCCGAGGCCTCGGACACACACGACACGTCTGCGGAGACGAGAAAAAGAACGATGCTTACGTACACATTCTCACTGTTAACAGCTGGACTGATGTGGTGATGCGGGACTTCGTGTGTGATGTCAGACGTCTGTGAATAATTCTTCTTGCCAACGTTTTTAATCCAAAGCAGACAGGAAATGATGCAAGCACAGAGCTGAGCAGTTTAGGTTTTAAGGTTTAAAGGTCTTGCTTCACACATTTCATTGCTAAAACATTATGAAGGCATTATGGAGATATATGAGGAGCATAAATTACTATCTTCATCACACTTTAAGAGTTTAATAATAATTCATGTTATCGTTTCTATAGTAACAGCTCATTCACAGGGACGTGTACAGCAGACGCTCCACATAAACAGATTAACGTCGAGAGAGCGGCTGGTGAGGGAACGACTTTTTACAGCTTTTTTTTTTTAGTGAGAACAGGAACTAACTTGTTTTAACAGTATATGTAACTATAAACGGATAAAATGTACAAATAAACTAAATGTAATCATCGGCATGTTGCTGTGGTATGAGAGGAATAAAACACTGGGCGCATGCTTTTATAGGAGACTCTTCACCACACCACCCTGTGATTGATTATTTTACTATAACTGCATGACACAGAGTCTGTTATTCCTAACGTATGAAAATGACTGATAGTGTTTTCACGTTCTTGAGCTGGATAATGAGAATTACACAAGGTCCTGATCTAAAAAGTTACACATGAACCTCCACTGCAGCTGTAAAAACAAGCTTCAGAAGTAATTTTGGTTCCCTGAGCTTCTAACAGCGATATAAATTATGATGCAGAGCAAACGTTAGAATATAAATAATATATAAGCTAGAAGCAAACTTTAAAGCAACTACATCCATCAAAAGAGCACATGAAGGCAGGAGTAAATATCTGTGTGTTTAAAATGTCCATCTCTCTCTCACTCTCACACACACACACACACACACACACACTACACTGCAGCTTGATATAAACAAACTTTTCCCCGTGGAGAGTGGAACATGCCGCAGTGTGCAATAAAAGACCTCAGCATGTGAGATTTCATTA
Organism: Pangasius sanitwongsei; assembly: GCA_037576675.1. NCBI lineage: Eukaryota > Metazoa > Chordata > Actinopteri > Siluriformes > Pangasiidae > Pangasius > Pangasius sanitwongsei. The sequence goes on along the minus strand of CM075012.1, from coordinate 26,564,481 downwards.
AACGGCGTCTCACTGAGCGAGTGTTAGTGATCTCCCTCATCATCCTCCTCCTCCTCATCGGCGTCTCTGCTGAGGAGAAACAGCGCCCCTACAGGCACAGACACGCAACCGCGGCCTCCGAGTCACGACTCGTAATGAGGAAGACACGCTGGAGGTGGTGATGATTACGGAACGAGAGAGAAGATGAAAATAGGAAAATCAGCTGAAGCGGCGTTAAGGCCAAAGGTCTAATATGCATAAAAATCTGTTTAAACTCGTTTAATGAAGCGCTCTGGAATCTGGACTCTCATTAACTCGTTGTTTAATGATCTGATTAATCCTGTCTTTTTTTTTTTTTTTTAAAGTAATAATAAACGTGTGTTATGACTTTCCATTCAGAATTTTTTTTAATGTATTTTATGCGAGAAAAAAAATAGTGCTGTTGCACAACCACACAAATAAGCAAGCGTGAGTTCGAAAACATGAACATACAGTTTCTGTTATTATTTTATAATGTATTCTGTTTTTCCCCTTTTTTAAATTGTCATGATCTACACACACACACACAATTGTCTTACGATCCTTGCGTAAGTATTAATGCAGCTAATTAACACTATGATGCACATAAATCTAAATCTGAAAGAAACCTTCTGGCGCTTTTAGTTTTCTGAATAAAAGCTGCTTTTATTTGTTAAAAAAATTTTTAAAAAGCAGTTTTCCTTATAGGGACCTGACAAATGTCCCCCACAAGGTCAAACTGTCCCTGCCCTTGTAGGGACATTTGGTCTCCACCATTATGTAACATGCCCACACACACACACACACACACACACACACACACACACAGAGACACAGACACACACAGACACACACACAGAATGTTAAAAATGCACCTTTACCTTTAAAACACAACCATTTTGCTAGAGGACGAATAAAACTGTGTGCTGAGTTTAAAAAAAAAAAGTATTTTTTCAGTGAGACCATTAAAGGAATGAAACGCTGCAACACCTTTCACCTCACACACGAAGAAATACATTTTCTAAAGGTTACCGTGTATAAAAGAAAGAAAATAAATAAATAAATAAATCCTCTGAGCGCTGAAACACGGCTGCACTTTTAAAAGGCCTTGATGCAAGACGATTCAGTAATGGTCCTTTTTCCTCTGTTTCTTATCGAGTCATGAGAACGCTGACGAAATTTCACTTTAAAACGCCGCCTCACAAGTGTTTGTGGTCGTATGTGTGATGCAGAGTGTGATCAACTTCACTCAGGAAGACTTTCACACTCTATGCGCAGAATATCTTCACTGTTTCAGGAACTGAAAAAAACAAAAAAAAAAAAACATCTCCACGTCTATAAACAGCTACAAAAAGCCGGATTTAATTACAGAATTACAGATAAGCGGTGAACATGATGATAGAAAAGTCTTTTATCGTCACCACGGCGACGCTGAGTTCTGGACTGTGATTGGTCAGAAGGTGTTGATTAATTCTCTATAACAGCAGCTCTGACAGCACTGCAGCTGCAATCGTTTAGCGTTTCTATAGTAACAGCTCATTCACAGGATGTAATCGTTGATGTGGTCGTTTTCTGTAAGGAGGCGTGTATTTAACGTTTATGGAAGGAGTCTCCAGTGTCAGAGGTAAAGATGTAACTAAGTTCTCTGAAATCTTCAGGATAGGCGAGTTTAAACTTTACGGTTTCTCGGTAACGTGACAAGCTGCACTTTTTTTTTCGAAAGACAGAGAGAGAGAGAGAGAGAGAGAGAGAGAGAGAGAAAGAGAGAGAGAGAAAGAGAGAGAGAGAAAGAGAGGCTGGTGAGGGAATGACTGTTTATAGCTGCTATAACGAAAGTGACAACAGGAAACTAACGTGTTTGATTGTTCCACAACATTAAATGTAACTATACACGGATAAAAATTACGACGTGTTGTTCTTTAATGAATTAAAAATCTTTGGCAGACTGCTGCGGTATAAGAGGAATAAAGCACCTCAACTTCAAATAGATGAATTATGCAAATCTAGAGCTTCATTTCTAAACAAGTTTGATTGAAAAATAAATAAATACAAGTTTATTGACAGAATTCAATTTGAGTAAACGCATTCCTTTTTTTTTTTTTTTTTGGTCAAATGCAAAAAAATGTTTTGAGATTCTTATCTGTGGTAATCACACACACACACACACACTACAGAGTTTTCCATTAAACACTGAACACACTCAACCTTGTCAAGCTCGTACCCTTTGCAGTGCTACTGCTACATCGGTTGATGCGTTGAACACGTACCTACAGCCCACAGCAGCGCTCCGTCTCACACCGTCCCATCCACACGCGCTCATACGGGCCGACGTGCGAGGACAGACGATTCCAGTTAGAGGAAGCAGAAGGCAAATCGTAAAGGGGTTTGGAGAGGAAGTGCGGCGAGGCATGACGCGCATCAGAATCTAACTTTAAAATATAAATAGCAAGCGGGTAGAGAAAGGTGCTGCGGCTGCGGCGTCGGGGACCCGATCGTGACCCGCTGTAAATTACTCAGCGTCTGATTTTATTACAGAATGTTAAAAATGCGCCGCGACATGAAAAACAGGAAATGGGCAGGAAATAGTGCTCAATGAATTACACAATCATCAAGACTGTGAGAGAGGCACTGGCACTGAATGCCAACACATTTATTTATTTATCTGTTTGTTTGTTTGTTTGTTTTTCAGAAAGGTTCACAGGGCATCTGGTTGATACTAGAGGTGTGTATCTGAACTGCGATCCCACGGGACGCTACAAAAAAAAGCTCACTGGACAGAGACACAGGTATGTGTTTGGGTCTGTGAGGGGTGTGTGTGTATGTGTGTGTGTACCTGTAGCAGACTTGGCTCTGTGATGGCGGTACAGGGAGTCCCTCGCTGGCTGCAGGCTGCTGGGTGTGTGTGTTAGGGGTGTGTGTGTTAGGGGTGTGTGTGTTAGGGGTGTGTGTGTTAGGGCAGTCGGCTCTCGCCTGATGGTCAGGTGCAGCGTGTTCTCACTGAACAGCGTCTGAATGAGAGCCAGGTCCAGAGACGAGACCTGACAGCCGTTCAGAACCAGGATCTCATCGCCGGGTCTCAGGCCTGACGAGCACACGTGGGAAAAAAAAAAAAAGCAGGGTGTAAAAATGTTCTTCAGTGACGAAAACTATAAACTCTTCTACTGAAAACTACGCAATGACATTTTCCTCAAGGAATAATAACAAGATGAAAAATGCCATCACTGACTGTTTGACAGAAATAAAACTTTTCCCCTGGTAGTTTAGTGCATTTAGTGGAACTGAAAGGGTTCCGGAACTCTTCTAATGCAGGAAAGGGTTCCGGAACTCTTCTAATGCAGGAAAGGGTTCCGGAACTCTTGTAATGTAGGAAAGGGTTCCGGAACTCTTGTAATGTAGGAAAGGGTTCCGGAACTCTTCTGAGGAATTAAAAGGGCTCAGGAACACTATTAATGAATTAAACGGGTTACAGAACTCTTCTGATGAATGAAAGAGATCGGGAACGTTTATGAAGAATGAACAGGGTTCTGTGGAAACAGTGGACGCGATAAACTGGTGACGCATCAGATCCTTTATCACTAATGCAAACAGCCGAGTCGTGCTTTTATAAATGCAGACGTGATAAGAGGAGAGGAGGTGGAGTTCGTTACCTTCACTGAAGGCGATTCCGTCTGAGAGAACTTCAGTGACCACGATGCGGCTGTGGCTGAGGCTGTCCACGTGTCCTGTAACGGCAAACCCTGAGGGACAGAAGCGCGAGAGCCGAGTCCTCAGGAGACAGCCCTTACACTTGTACAGAGTGTGTGTGTGTGTGTGTGTGTGTATGTGTGTGTCTTACCAAAATCCCCAGTGCATGTGGGTTTGGTCATGTGGAGAGTGTAGACACTGAGAGCACTGACCTCCAACTCATCATACAACTGAGAGAGAGAGAGAGAGTGTCAGAGAGAGAGAGAGAGTGTGAGTGAGAGAGCAAGAAAGAGAGAGAGTGAGAGAGAGGGCGAGAGAGAAAGAGAGAGAAAGAGTAGCACTTAGCATTGCTCATTCAGCATAAATATGACACTGCAACACTCAGCATTAAGGCTGCTTTCACACTTTTTTTTCCTCTTCCGCCTGCACACATTCAAAACGTTACACTAAAAGAAGTGGGCGGAATGCAGCTGCTTTTAAAAAGTGCTTTTAGTCACCAAGAGCTTTTTTAACTTCTCGAGGTGGAGGGGCAAGCGAGAAAAACAAACATGGAGGACAAAGCAGCTGAAATCCTCTCCTCTCCAAAGCTACAGCGAGGAGTTACACCAAACTGCAGTACTGAGAATCTGTAACGAATCTAATCTAGACAAGAAGCTAGTCCTGAGTTCTGGTACCAAGTCCTGAAGGAGCTCGTGCGGTGCCGGAGTCCAGACCTCCATCCGATCACTGACGCATCTGCGCAGACGCAGGCGGTGTACGCTGGGGTCCAGGTTCCGCACCTTAGAGAGAGATGATGCTCATAAAGACGCCGCACACGTGCGCGGTGCTAACATTTCTTTTTTTCATTTAACCCAACGACTTTCTCATTGAAACAGGCTTCAACCAATCACGGCTCATATGCAAATTATACATCAACACCATTAACGTTAGCTAAATATGCTAGCTAGCTAGCGTTCCGTGTTTAGATGATAAGATGAGAAATGTTCGTTAATGAACGTGGCTCCTAAGTAAAATAAATAAATAAATAAATAAATAAATCACGTATACTCAAAATATGTGAGCTTTAGCTAACTACAAACTAAACTACAAGCTTTTTTTTTTTAAAAAACAAACAAAACAACAAAAAAATTATAATAATTACTGCTAATTAAAGTATATTTGTTATATATGTCCAAATTGCATATTCATGCATATTCATAGAGCAGCGTGTTTTCACACGTGTATACTGTAGAAGTTAGCAGTAGGGCTGCATGACTCTTGATGAAATAGGAATCACGATTTATGATATTTTTTTTAAATTTAGAATTGCGATCACGATTCTCTGAGCAGTTTTCTAAGCTAGAAGTTTATTTAATAAACTCCGGCGGACGTGTGTGAACGACGGCTCGTCTGCAATTCTACACTTGCGCTACAAAAATCATATTATTGCGCAAAAAAAGCTCAAAAGGAAAGAAAAGCAGCGGCTTCTTAAATGCAAAAATTCATCAAACACAAAATATCCGGGGAATGTTTCTGTATAAAACCAGACCTTAAAAAAAAAAAATCCCCACCTTCTCAAAAAGTCTCCTGATAAAATAAAATTAATAAATAAATTAAAAAAAAAAAACACACTCTAATGACAGTCAGAACTTTAATTAGTGCTGCAGTAAGAGTGGAGAGTGAAGTGAGGACGGTCCTCGCACCTTGCAGGCGGTGTTCAGGACCTCGGTGACCGTGTGCTGTGCGCTCAGAGCCACCGCCACCGCCTGGCAGTCGGGCATGTAAACCCACGCCGGCTTCTCCGTCACGCCCCGGTCCCACTGACCGCCATCGGGGGGAGCTAGCGAGTAACCGTCAGCCACAGTGTCCAGTCTCTGTGAGCATGACAGCACAAATCACACACTTCATCAGAGGAAATGTAAAACCGGGCACAGACTCACAGCTGCCATTAATCCAAGCAGCTCATTATTCTGACTATAATGAGCGTGTAGCTGGTAAAGAACTGCTTCAACCCTGGCATCGATCCGAGAGTCTGAGATATAAATAGCAACTCTTTCTAAGACACGGATACAGTTAAGCTGAAATACACACAAATATAACAAACGTACGGAGTGTTTTCACAACCGGAGGCTCAGATTTCTCCAACTGTGAAGATATTATACATTAAAGGTGCAGTATGTCACTTTTAAAGACCCGTACTAATCCCATAATCCCACAATCCCCAAGATTCCTTCAGAAAAAAATGTGGCTCTGTATATTTTCTTCTTGTAACACTTCTTTTACATTATTATTATTATTATTATTATTATTATTATTATTATTATTCCTTATCTTGACTGGCACAGTGCTTTCACATTTTTGATTATTTACATATTTATATATATATATATATATATATATATTTCTTTTTTATTTTCTGTCACTGCTATTTATTTCATTATTATTTGCCTATTTATTTTATTTTATTTATGATTTTCTATTTTGTTTCTGACTACATTTTCTCCTGATTTCTTTTCATGTCACACTGAAAAAGTACGAAATGTGGCACATAAATAAAGTTTACTATTAATTATTATTAGTAGTAATAGTAGTAGCATTTATTTTTCTATTCTTTATTTACTTTCTTTTACTAGCACATTAATTTCAAATTAATTTTATATCAGTTGATAATTCTATTACTTTTTAATTAATTAATTCTTATAAATCTATTTTTACACACTCTATTTATATTATTGCTTTGTGTAATTGCTATTTATTTCATTATTATTTACCTGTTTTTTTTTACTATTTTATTTTTGACTAGATTTGACTACGTTTTTGAGCTGCATTTTAAATGTAAGAAAGCGCTATGTTTATATAAACAAAGTTTATATAAAGCTCCTCAGCTCCGCCCCTTTCCCTTAAAAGGCTGTGGAGTTGCAGGGCAGCAGATGTGTCAGTGTTTATATAAACGTTGTAAAAATGACACACCGCCCCTTTAAAGCAGAGAATATAGCCGTTTAAACAGAAAGTGATTCATGAGTAACCAAAATAAAACGATACACACGGAACATAACATGACTCTTTCAGGGTGTTTGCCGATTAAAATGAAACACTGTGATGCCATCAGTTAAAGCGAGTACACACACACACACACACACACACACACACACACACACACACATACATACATACACACACACCTATATTCCATCACTGACCAGAACAAAAAAGCTTTCATTTTGAACTCACCAGCTTCGAGACACAAAGTCGCAGTGAAAAATGTGCCAAGAAAAAGGGACACAACGTTCTGGCAAGTGTGTGTCACCAGGCGGAACGGAAACTGTGTGTGTGTGTGTGTGTGTGTGTGTGTGTGTGTTCGTGCACACAATCAGTCCCAGTCACTGAGCTGCTCCAGAAAAATAAGGCAATATGTAAGCAATAAAACACTGTGTTTGCTGTTACAGGAAATAATCAATGATGTGGTGGTGTGAGGAAGCGGAGTTACTGTTACACCCTGAAGGTGATTATTTTACTCTAACAGCATGCCCTGAAGTGTTTTATTCTTCAGGGCATGCTGTAAGAGTGAGGTGCAGAGAGGAGTGAAGAGAGGAGAGAGGTGAGGAGAGAGGTGAGGAGAGAGGAGTGAGGTGAGGAGAGAGGTGAGGAGAGAGGAGTGAGGTGAGGAGAGAGGTGAGGAGTGAGGTGAGGAGTGAGGTGAGGAGTGAGGTGAGGAGTGAGGTGAGGAGTGAGGAGTGAGGTGAGGTGAGGAGTGAGGTGAGGAGAGAGGAGAGGAGTGAGGAGTGAGGTGAGGTGAGGAAAGTAACATGACTGTAAGGAGCGATGAGATTTTTAACAAACTTTAAAACTGAGCTGATGGAGGGAGACTGAAGCCGGAGACTGAAGCCGGAGACTGAAGCCAGAGACTGAAGCCGGAGACTGAAGCCGGAGACTGAAGCCGGAGACTGAAGCCAGAGACTGAAGCCAGAGACTGACGCTTTCACGGCACTGAGCAGCACGTAGCTCGTGCATTAATCATTTCATACACAGATCAATGTATAAAGCGAAATAAAAAAATGAAAGCCTGAGTCACTCCATCCGAGTTTTGCTTAACGTTTATTAACACACACTTCACGCTGATTTCAGTCACTGCTCACGTTCGCACAGGTACAAACACACTCACTGTGCTGTAACGGCCGGAGCTCTGAGGAGGAACACTGGCCTTGTTCATGGAGCTGGTGGAAAGAAACTTGTTTCATTGCATGAGTGTGTGTGTGTGTGTGTGTGTGTGTTTACCTCAGTGTTCCAACTGTCAGCTGTCCATCTGCGACCAAGGACAAATGCACACTGAGCCTCTGTGTGTGTCTCTGTGTGTATTTTTGTCCTGTGTGTCTTTCTCTCTTTCGCTCTCTCTGTCTGCATGGCCTTCTCTCTCTCTCTCTCTCTCTCTCTCTCTCTCTCTCTCGCCCTTTCTTTCTTGGTCTGCGTGTCTGCCTCTGTGTGTGTGTGTCTGTGTGTTTGTTGAAATCCTTACTTCAAATTTTCCTTTCTAAAACATTAGATGACTTTTTTTATAGCAGTTTCACTGTTTGTTTTGTATGGAAGTATGGAACAAAACAGACTTGAGACTTCCTGTCTGAAGTGACCATTACACCAAAACACCGCTTTAACACCGCTTTAACACCGTCTCCTAGCAACCAGACCTTATGATGTTTAGGAAAAATGTCTGATAAATGAAGTAAAAATAAAAGTGTTACAACAGAAGAAAGTTCAGAGCTGCGTGAGGATGATCTGAGCGAAAAACTAAAGAAAATAAAAATTCATTATCATCATTAAATGTTGTACAGCCTTAAAGAGTCTCGGAACAAAAATCCGAGGAACGAAGGAAACGCAGGAAATGAGAATTCCGTGAAAGGGAATCTTTGTGGCGTGAAGTTTGGAGTCCGGTGCAGAAGACCACATCAATACTCATCACTGTCTCGGTACAGAGACGCGAGCAGATGTTCTTCTGTATAAAACCAGCCTTCACAATAACGTGTGTGTGAGTCAGAGGAAAAAACAGACGTGAGGGAGGAGAGAAACATTCCTCTGTGCACACGTGTTAATTACACACATCAAAATGCACCTCTTTTTATTCTAACTTACACCGCACACACGTAAAACACGTGAAAAAGAAGACGTGATGATTTACCTCTCTGCTGTACGGAGGAACGAAGCCGAAGTGTTCTCCTGCAGCGCTGTCAAAAACCTGAAACGACAACAAACACACATCAACACACTGACTGTAACTGTCTTACTCTCAGAGAGAGAGAGAGAGAGAGAGAGAGACTGAAAGAAAGAGACACAAGCACAGAGGCAGAGAGACAGAGATAGTGAGAGAGACAGAGACAGAGGCAGAGATAGAGAGACAGGCAAACAGACACAGAGAGATAGTGAGAGAGAGAGATAGTGAGAGAGAGAGACAGGGAGAGATAGAGGGAGAGAGACACAGAGACAGAAACAGACGAAGAGATAGTGAGGGAGACAAGCAAAGAAATACGCATAGAGAGAGAGAGACGGAAAGACAGTCGAAGAAAAAGACACAGACAGAAAGAGAGAGAGAGAGAGAGAGAGAGAGAGACAGTCAGAGATAGAACCAGAGACAGAAGCCGACAGACAGACACACAGACACACAGACAGTGTGTGAGTGGGAAGCAGAAGGCGTGAGGATGGAGTGAAATAAACACTGTCACTGCTGAGAGACTGCACACACACACACACACACACACACACACACACACAGGTAATGTACAGGTCCATGCATTTCATCCTTAGGGGCTAACGGTGATATGAATAAATAAACGGAACGGTTCACTTTGCTGACTAACAGGTCTCTTTAGCCAGCATCATGTGTGTGTGTGTGTGTGTGTGTGTGAGTGTATGTGTGTGTGTGTGTGTGTGTTTTCACGTTATCTAGTCTGGCCCTCATCCCTGCTGTGAGGAACTAAACACCATTAAGGAGGAGAAAGAGAGAGAGCGAAAGAGAGAGAGAGAGAGAGACCTTAACATGGGGGCTGAGTCATAAAACCCACTTTAATATTGGCGCCCTGGTGCAGGTCTCTTACACAAACCATCTGTCTGTCTCCGCAGGGCTGCGCTCACCGAGCTGCAATTTACCCCACACGCCTTTTAATAATTTATGATCCCTCTCTCCGTCGCCTCTCTTTCAGCACTTAACGCAGAGTGGCGTCAGTGTCCCGTTACACTGCACACGTCAGGGAGGGACGAGGACATTCCCCAAAAACACGCACTGCGTTAAAGCCACGCGGTGTATCAGTATAGCGTTTCAGGCAGCAAAAGTGTGTGTGTGTGTGTGTTGCACCGCAACAGCACTACGATGAAGCACGCAAAGCAAGCAGAGCTTTTCTTCTTACCTCACAAACACCAGTGTGAGAGCAGTAGCTCATGGAAATGCAATCCTTGCCAAAGAAATGAAATAAAAGAGAAATAGACGCTTTTTACCCACTATATATATTTATATAGCGTCAAAGTGGCCGTGCATTAAAGTATTACATTTCTAAAGACCTACAAGAGAGAAGGCTGAGCTAGCAGACTGTGTGACGTCTATAAATATCATCACTCTCAACGTACTAATTAGCAAAGATGACAGGAGTTACCAAAGCCGGGATTTCCCTAGCAACATGAAGACAGAACGACGCTTCATTACAAAAATGGCCTTCAAGCTCTTTAAAGCATGCATTCGAAATTTTAATACATTTTTCACGTAGCGCTTAGATAACAGTAGATGTTGCACACTTAATGAGGCTATAAAATGCTTAACTTAACACTTCAGATTATAATCCCTCATATTTAACCTGATTTCTGTTCTAACAGCGCTGTCGAATTCTGCATTCTGATTGGTCAGATGATGATTAACGTCCTGCAAATCACAGGTTTATATTAAGGCTCGGTAAAGAGCACAGCGCGGTACCTGTGAGGCGCAGGGTCTCTTCTCTCGGCTGCGTTTGGTCAAACTGTCCAGGCCTTTCAGCGAGGAGAACACTCCTCTCCTACTGCGGCTTCTCTGGGACAGAGACAGAGAACGTTTCCTCAGCGTGGCCTCGTCTCTGGAGCAGATCTGAGAGAGAGAGAGAGAGAGAGAGAGAGAGAGAAAACACCTCTATAAAATACACCGAATAAATAGAGTGTGTTTAAGTGAAATCCTCTCACGTGATGCTTCACGTGGAACTGTTGTGGTGTAGAGGAGCCGCTTCTCAGATGGAGAAATCGATTCAGAAACGCAATCGTGAGTCAGAGGTCCGACAAAGCAGCCACACTGATGAGTGACGGCGTTACTGTTACTACCACGAAGCTGATTAGTTTCCTATAACAGCAGCGTTTTATTCCTCTTATACCACAGCAACTTGCCAACAAAATTCACATTTTTTTATAGCTTAATAAAAGACACATACTTCTTATCGCTTTTTAGTTAAAATGAATGTTCTGGAAGATCCGTGAAACAAATTTTCACTTACGTTAAAGCAGCTATAAACAGTCGTTTCCCGTTTAAAGCTCTCTCAAAGTTAATAAGCCAAAAAAATGAAGCTTATGTTACGTTACAGAGAAACCGCAAAGCGTAAACTCCTCTGTCCTGAAGATTTCTGACCGCTGACACTGGAGACTCCTTCCATAAACGCTAAATGAACTGCTTCTTTTTATTAATTAATTACTATAGAAACGATAACGTATTAGTAAACTAACCAACGCTTTCTGATTAATCAGTTCTGTGTCGATGAGGAAAAAATGGGTGTTTCTATGTTCAGAAGTGACGAGTGTGTGTTGGAGAACCGAGACTGACCAGAGCGTGGAAAGAGGAGACGGAGAAGATTCCCAGGCGGCCGAGAGCAGCTTTAGAGGGACGGCTGGCGGTGGCCAGGAGGCTCTTGGGGTTGGGCAGCTCTCCTCCCTGCAGGCTGGACAGGTAGCAGCGCATACGGAACAAATCGATGTTGAACCTCTCCAGGTTCTGATCCCACTGCTGGATCTGTGAACGAGCGAGACATGAGCCAGGATGAGACGGTGAGAAAAGTCAGGGCTGTCTCTGTCTGTGTGTGTGTGTGTGTGTGTGTGTGTGTCAGCAGAGCAGTAATTGCTCTCAGATGTCAGAGGGTCATGACTGGGTGCAGTGGGAATCTGAGGTCAATCCCCACATCATTATTATAAAAATTTACAGACAAAGAGAGAGAGAGAGAGACACAAAGAGAGAGACAGAGAGAGAGAGAGAGAGACAGGAAGGGATGGGGGAGAGAGAGTGAGAGAGAGAAAGAGAGAGAGAGAAAGAAAGTGAAAGAGAGGGAGGGAGGGAGAGAGGGAGGGAGAGAGAGAGAAAGGGAGAGGGAGGGAGAAAGGGAGAGATAGAGAGGGATGTGAAGGAGGGAGGGAATGAAACACCTTTGAATAAATAATAAACCACTCGTTTAACTGTCGCTCAAGCAGGAAAGAGGATTTTTAAACTAAACCATCTATGAAACCTTTTAATATTTTCACTAAAGCACATGACGGAGTAAATCTTGTAAGACACGCTGCTGCTTTTAAACCCGTCGGCTTCGCTCCACTCCGAGACAGAACAGCAGGAGAGTTTCATGGAGTCTGAAAGCGAGTAAACCTCCACGTGAAAGCAGCAGGTCGTGATGACGTGCAGGTGAGACGGACGTGAGACGGACGGAAACTCGCTCCCTTTACTCAGACAGAGGAAATAAAACGCTGGCTGTGTATCAGAGCAGCTCACACATTACACCGTATACAGCAAACACACACACACTGCGTTCCAGTTCCCTCCTCTTTTATCTACAATATGCACAAATCCTTTTCTGATTATTTAAAACATATAAAACACTCTTATTTGTATTGAGCTGTGGGAAAAAAAAATTTTCTTTATTCTTTCTTCCTTTCTTTTATTTTGTTTTTGTATTATTTCATGTATTTTATTCAGTCTAAGGATCATTTCAACAAAATGTTTAAAAAAAATTGTTTTAAGCGATTAAAAGTAAAACATCGTACCTTAAATATTTAAATGTGGATTTTTTCCCCCTATTTTTAACTTAGAAAATCTCAATTTCATAAAAAAAATTATTAAAAGGTTTATTAAAAATTGAAATAATGTTTTATTTTTAAAAAATGCTGTCAGAACAGATTTCAAATGCCAATAATTTTTTAAAAATTAAATTTACATATTTAAATAAATGTATTTTTTAAATCCACATTTAAATATTTAAGCTCTCGTGTTGTACTTTCAGTCACCAAAAGCAACTCTAATAAATATCGTTTCCTGAACTTTTTATGCAAATCACCCTTAATGTATGAAAATATCAGTCAATACCTGTGCCACATATGAGCTTATTTTATAAACAATATAAAAAACAATTCTCTAATTGCATTCTGTAGGTAAGCTAAATATTAGCAACGTAAAGGACATTATAATTTTATTATGTTTGTGTCTCTGTATAAAGTGAAACACTCATTAATATTCAAATTTATTCAAATACTAAATGCTTTTTTAAAAAGCTGTATTTTAGCGTGATCTTCGATTAAACTGGAGTCTCGTAAAAAGTGAGCTGTTTCCTCAGAAGTACGATGAGACACAAAGGTCCAGGTTCTTTTTTATTATTATTAATTTGACTCGGTTACTGTAGCGAGGACGGAGAGGAACTTCAGAAACACACACACACACACACACACACACACACACACTCAGCTGGCACTGATTTAAAGAGACACGACTTCAAAGAGGTGCTGCTCCTGAGACGAGGTTAACCTCTTACCCCTCTCCACATTCCTCACACACTGCCTGGTACCTTCTCACCGAGGATAAGCCCCCGGTTCTCTGCCCTCTGGCCTCCTCCTGACCCCTGCGCCGGGGCAATAAGCGTGACTGAGAACCTGGAAACAGCTTCACTCCATCTTTCATCATCGGACTGAAGTTTATCAGACGCGCAGCAGAACGGCATAAATCACGACGACATGAAGCCAAAAATGAGCTAAACACAAAAAATAATCTCCCAAAAAGTTCAGTCACGAGTTCTTCGGGTTCTTGTCCTTGTACTTAAGACGTAGAACCACACAACAGTGTTTCCAACCGGGGCGGGTTACAGAATGGTGAACCCCTTTAACCCTCTTAGCAAGCTGAGAACCCATAAGTATCCAAACAACCCCCGAGGAACCTTAAAGTTAATATTCAGGGTTCTCTGTCTCTTTGTGAAAACCATTAAAAGTACTACATAGAACCCTACAACAGAGTATTTCCCAATCACAAAGGACTCCAACCAGAAGCCATTTAGGAAGCTTAGAACCCCTGAGGGTGTAGTCAGTGATCTTTTTTCCTTTGGGCAGGAACACTAAAGGTTCTATGTAGAACCATAAAATCAGGGTGCTTCCTATTGTAGCAGATAGTTACAGACAAAAGTGATGAACCCCTTTAACAAAAGTTAGCTAGCTTAGAACCATTAACTACCCAAAGAACCCCTTACATTCTACAGTTAACATCTGAGAACTTTATGGAACTATGTGTGAGTTTAAGTCTAGAACCCTTAGGGGTTCTTTGTTCATGTAGTGGGACCCTTAGCTAAGAACAGTTAAGAACCTTTAACTATCTAAAGAACCACAGTGGAACCCTGTGTCCTAAAAGTGTGTATTAAAGGTTCTTTGTCAGTCTGGAGGAACCATAAAAGGTTCTATGTAGAACCCTACAACAAAGTACTTGCCCATCAGTAAAGATTCCAACCCCTTCTGGAAAGCTAGGGAACCCGTAATGTTTTTAGCTCCTTAAAGCTTCTTTGATTTGTCCCTCTGGAGACAAAGGTGTAGAACCTTAGAACCTGAGACAAGGATCCACATAAGACCCCTTTAACCATCCAAAGAACTTTGACGCTAATCGTACGTGGCTGGAGCAAATTTAACACATCATACCTAGCTCACGTTAGCTGGAATCAGTAACGTCAGTAATGTCATTACGTGACCACGTGTCTCGCCCGCCCTCTGCCCACTCCTTTGCCGCCCCGTTGTGGAACCCTGGGACACACCCACACTGGCTCTAGCTCACCTGGTTCTCGATGGCCTTCCTGTTCTTTGGATCTGTTACAATAGACAGCTGGAGCTCCGCCATCTTCTTCATCTTTCCGTCCATGTCGATCTTCTGCAGCAGACTGCGGATCTGTCCTCGGAGCAGGAGCAGCGTGTCCTCCTTGCCATGGCGCTTGGCGAACAGAGACGCGCTGGCCGAGTGGATCGCCGTAACCCAGTTCTCTAAATCCGTTTGGCTAGTGGCCTAAAGAGAGCGGACGGAAGAACATTCCCCAAGAAAATAGGCAAAATTATGAATCTGAGATACAGTTACACATATTCCTCTCTCCAAAGTCTCCATTTCCTTGGAGAACTGAGGAGATAATCAGGCAGGGACAAACAGTTTCTTGAATCATTTCTACTTCTTTCAAAAACCTGAGAACCCATAAATATCCATCCAAAGAACCCCTGAGGAACCCTTTTTCCTAACAGTACACACTATGGGTTTACATTCCAGAGATAACATCCAAGAACCTCCTTTGTAAATATGCATAAGTGTACACTCTCTTACAAAAACTTTCAATCTAGAACCCTTAAGAGTTCTCTGTCCCTTTAGGAGGACGCTCAAAGGTTCTGCGTAGAACCCTACGACAGAGTGTTGTGAACATCTAAAAACACTTAAAAAACGTCTTTTTAAAAATATGCATGAGTGTTTTACAAAATAAAAGTTTAAATCAAGAGCCTGTAAGGGTTCTCCGTCACCCTGAGCATGCATTAATGAGTTACAATATAGTGTTAACATCCGAGAACGTGTTTTTTAATGCACAAGCGTATATTCTGAGTGAACCCTGAAAGGCTCTGTGTAGAACCCTGCATCAGAAAGGGCTCTACCCTGAACCCTCTACAGGAAGCTGAGCTGCTCGGTGTGGTCTGGCCTCAGATCCTCGGCTGAGTGAGCAGGAAGACGTTATCAGGAGCGAGTGCAGGAACAAACTGCAGCTTTTACAGAGACGGAGAAGAAGAAGAAAAAACCCACAGTCGAATTTCTGCTGCTTATTTCTGGGCCGAAGTGTGAACAGAGCCTTTCATGACGGCTGGCAGGACGCTCGTTCCGCATGAGCGCTCCACATTCCCAGCATTCCACAGGACACATGTAGGCAGGGTTCGAACTCTCTGGCTCGGGTAAACGCCGCAAGAGCGCGGATAGTTAAAGGCTTCTGAAAATACCGTTCGAGAGATGCGGTTTAACGCAGAGCTGTATAATTCGGTTCTCGTGCACTTCTTGTTATTTTACTTCACGGTCGCCGGGTTCTTGGTTCTGCATCAATGAATTTTCCTGCATCAGCATCTTACAGTACCAGCTGCTGCATTTACATCGCCAAACAATTCCGACTTTTGTATCTGACTTCTGACACAAACTGGATGTTGTTGCGTACATGGAAACACGTGTAAACAGATCTGACACAGACCACATTCAGCTGAGGTTCTAAATCCCAAATGTCTGATATTTCTGTTCATGTGATTCCCGTCTAAACGCTCACATCTCACTTTCCTGAGAGAGTGGAGTCCAGATATAATAAATCATCTTATTGCTCTGTGAGGGGATATGACGGAGCCCCCGAAGGAACCCTTGCAAAAAAAAAAAAAAAAAAAAAAAAGAGAATAATAATAATAATAATAAAAAAACTAAAACTAAAACTAAAAAAAAAAAAAAAAAAAAAAAAAAAGAGAATAATAAAAAAAAAAAAAAAAAAAATAAAAAAAAAAAAAAAAACACACATAAAAACGGAAAATTATCTTGTGCGCACAAGACAAATTGACGTTTTCACAAGATTTTTTTCTTAAAGAAAATGAGGAAAAAAAATTCTGTTTTCATGAGATTTTTTTTGTATGTATGTTTTTTTTTCTCATTTTCTTTAAGAAACCGATTTGTCTACGAGGAAATTTCTCGAGCCATGGCAGAGTGAAGATACGGTCTTAGATCCAATGTTAAAGTAATAAAGAAAGAAAGAAAGAAATCTCTACACAGAATCTCTTCAGTTCTACAACCACCGATGATGCTACTGATCAGAAGTTCCCGTTTTCAGCTGATCGCATGTTTCCGAGAGTCTTGCGTATATGTAAACAAACAGGAATCTGATCTGTCTCAAAATATCAGACTTGTGCATCAAGGGCCACGGTGCAGCCTGAGACTCTTTTCATATTACTGTAATGCAGCAGCGCTTTGGACCGACCTGAAAGAGGTAGACGTCACCGTAGGCGTTGCTGAGGCAGAACACGTTCTCCTTCTTCGGGTGCTCGGGGACGGCCTGGACTATTCCGTCCTCGGCCAGCAGAGCGTAACTTGGCAGAGTCTCCTGCTCTGGAGAGCCTTTCCCATACGTCTCGTAAAACAGCAGAGTGCAGCCTGAAGGAAGAAAAGGGCGTTAAAGTGGAATTAATATGATCTCAGGTGATTTCTCACATTTGGGAGAAAGTTGTATATTCCAATAATCACTTTTTCCGTCTGCATATAAACAGGAACATTGTCTGCAACCTGAAATAGGAAATAAAAGACTTGGAGGCATGCAGTTTGATGAAATTAATCAACAACCCCTCACCATCTTTTGATTCCTCTTACACTACAGCGATCTGCAAAATAATTCCCAATTTTTTTCTTTAATCAAAACAAGGGCACGTCGTACGATTTCTACAATCGTAGTGATGTTTAAAGTCACAGATTCTACAGAAAACGTTTTCATTTTTTAATCTGTTTGGATGGAGCGTCACCTTGTGAATGATCTGTCGCTATAGTAACGATCAACACTTTCTGACCAATCGGAATCCAGAATTCAACAGCGCCATGTGTCTTAATCAGAAACACACCTTTAAGAGTCACCCAGTACTGTTTCCACTTGCGCCTGGCCACCAGTTCCAGCTTGCGGTCTTTGTGCAGCGTGAGCAGAGGTTTAAAGGTCAACCACCCGGCTCTCCTCACCACGCCCTGCTCCTTCTCGCACAGCAGATCCAGCTGCTCCAGCGAGCCCACCGTCTCCTGACTGCTGCTCTCGGTGTCCTCTGCCGAGTTCTCGCCTCTTTCCTCGCCGCTTCCTGCCGCCGTGTGGCTCGTCTCCAGCTCCCTCATGAAGTTGTCGTAGATGTTTCGCCGCAAAGCGTCCGTGCCCGGCTGGAGGGCGCCGACAGAACCGCCGCAGGAGGGCAGAACCTGGGACTGGGAGCGGCCCCGAGACTGAACCTTGGTGTACCCCAGCAGACTGGACACCTGAGAGGGGGAGCTGGTGTCAGCCGTTAGACCGTCTATACCGCTGTCGAAACAATCGATAGGCTCTTTATATCTCGGCTCCTGGATGAGAGAACGAATATAAAGTGACATTAAATAACTATGTGTAATAGTAATATGACCAATGATCAGAAGGTCATGAGTTCAAATCCCAGCACTGCCAAGCTGTCACCCCTGAGCAAGGCCCCTGAGCAAGGCCCCTAACCCCCAACTGCTCAGTTGTATAAATGAGATTAAACGTAAGTCGCTCTGGATCAGCGCGTCTGCCAAATGCCGTAAATGTAAAAGCTCCAGTCATGTGTTTTTTTTCCTGTATCCTGGAAACTAACGAGGCTTAAAAGTGGTAGCTAAAGTAATACAACAATGAAGAGTTAGCTAGTTAACTGCACTGATACAGACTAAGGGAAATGTAAGGTTACTGTGGTCTTCTAATGAAATCTGTAATGTAGCACATGGAGAGAAAGTCAGCAGGAACGTTTCGGGTACGAGACGTCATGTTCTGTCGCAAGTAAGAGATATTACTCGAGTCTGGTTAGCGTATTTATTTTCTCTCGTAGCTATCATAGCTATTGTGTAAACAGCATCTGACAAAAATTTCCTGTTTAGTTTGATTAAAATAAATAAAAGAGTGTTGACTAAATACGCAGAGTGTGTGAAGAACATAAAGAGAAATTCATGTATCATGATATTCTACTTCACGGAAATGAAACACAGCTTGAGTTTCACGTGAGCGAAGGAGACGAGATGCTCTAACGTAAAAGACGAGTGCACTTCAAAGGCAACCTGGATGCAGACGAGTGCCCTTCCCCACAACTCCGCTTTAAAGTCTCCATCTCTCTAGCAGCTGTGTGTAATTACAGAAGAGCGTGTCGATGCCCCTTCAGATCGCTGATCCACTCTGTAGTCAGACGAGGTCTGTGTACCAGCTGCAGGATAAAGCAACGAGGCAACCTATAATTCTAACCGCGCTGGTGCAGTTCAGCGCAGGTAGATGAAGCGGGTGAAATAACCACCGTGAAGGCTGCTGGAGTCATGGCAACCGGGACGATTCACAAGAACAATCAGGGCCGTTCATATCAAAACGAATCGATTGTAAAAATATGTAGAACACTATTTTTTACATTTTTAATAATCCTTTCTTCAAGTTTCAACACTTGTTCAATATTTACTAATTGCATTACTTACATTTACGTAAAGAAATGTTTTTAAAATATGCTAAAATTTATTTTTATCCAGTTGCTTAATTTCCCCCCCATCTTGTTCATTTGTGTAAAATAGATTATTATAGAAAGTATAGCTGGAAATATTGATATAAAAAGAAAAAAAAATGGCTCGGGCACTTTTTATTTTTTGTAAGTATTTTTTTATTATTGGAAATATATCTATTTTATTATTTTAATTTTTTTTATAATTTATTTTTCATGTTATTTATTTATTTATTTATTTATTTATAGTTTAACACTGCAGTGGCACTTCTGCACATTTAAATATTGCGATGCATAATAATTTAATGTAAAACTATTTTCATATATTGTGTGAAAAGTTCCTTACACCCAACCCAACTGTAAACACTATACTGTTTTTTTTTTTAAATCAACTTTTCTTCTTTTTTTTTGGAAACACAATCAAAGTGAAACGCTACGCCTTTAATTTTCACATGAGAATAAACACAGGCGGTAAATTATGGTTCTGTATTTCTGACTTAATTGTGGAAAAAGCAGGCAATGGCTCGAGTGAAACGTCTGCGACTCTGAATCCGACCTGCTGACTTAAAGAAATGCAGATTAGAGTTTTAATGGAAGAGAAATAATGCGACATAAAGGAGCCAGTACACTACTGAGGCACGTCATCGGCGTCTTCGCAGAGAGATATGTACTGACTAATCTTTACTGCACGTCACTCGCTCAGACTGCAGGACTTCAGGACACTCGTCACCACGCAGAAGCTGATCAGAAGCGACCCACATCCCAGAATCAGAACCATGGAAATGTCTCACCAAGCTAAAGCTGTAGCACCTGACACTTCTCACACAGCCTCATCATAAAATCAAGAACATTTCTGGCAGATAGAACAGATCATGAGTACTAACCTGACTGTCCTGATAGACGGGATTTATATAAAGTAGCTGCAGATCCAGCGCAGTATTGACGTACCCACCCGGGAATTAGCATATCCTTGTTCTTTGCTAGCAAATTCCAGACTTACAGAGCAAATCTGACGCATGTTCCGAGCTCATCTTCGTGTACCCGGTGCACAGGTCAGCACCGGCGTGTCGTGAGTTTTATTCGGAAACGCCCTGTGGCTTCCTTCTTGCTGACAGCTGGCACGGTGCGACAAGCAATATTGTTCACCACATGGGACAAAAACAACAGTGACCACGATGGCACGTTGCACAGACCCAGCCAAGATCGGGTCAGGCCTTCGTTTACTTTACGTAAGGTTTACGTAGAATTCTTACTAATCGCAATATGCAGACCAGGCTGTAAGCGAAAGAACTCTTCGTATGTAAGGAATAAACCACTCTGTGTCATGCTGTTAGAGGAAAATAATCAATGACAGGGGGATGTGGTGAAGTGAAGTTACTGTTCCCAACCTGAAGCTGATTATTTTCCTCTAACAGGGCTAAAAATATATATCATACGCTTTATCCATTTATTGTTACATTTAATGTTATGGATTTAAAGTTAGTTCCTGTTCTCATATAGCAGCTACAAACAGTCGTTCCCCTGACTCTCTTTATCCTCTCTTTCTGGAAGTTAAAAAGACAAAAGAAAGCCAAGAAACTCCTCTATAATGAAGATGTCAGAAAACTTTACCTCTGACTGTTACAAAGTGCTGACACTGGAGACTCCTTCCATAAACGTCCCTGACTGAATACGTCACCATATCAACGATTACACACGCTTTTTAATCCATTTATGTGCAGCGTCCGCCGTACAAGACCCTTCAAAGAGTTGTTACTATAGTAACAGTAACATATTAATATAAAATGAGTGCATTAATATAAACCTGTGATTTGTTTCAGCATAACAAGTAACAGGCCCGAATGTGACTTGCCTTGCTTTCTGGTCTACACAAACCTGTGGAACATTCCAGCAAACGCACTCTTACCTTCGACTTCTTCTTCCTTCTGGTCAGGCTCCCCGTCCAATCACTGAGCCTTCTCATTCTGTTCCTGATCGTTTCCTTCGTTCCGGTGTTCTCTGTGATGGGTTTGGGTTTGGGACACGGTAACGTGAAGGAAGAGTACTGCCTTGCCCCAGAGGACTCGTCTAGAACAGGTTCTTCCATCACACACACAAACGAGGACCTGTGTTTGAACGACATCTCATTTGCAAGCGTCAGATCTTTGGCGCTGGGAAAGGTGGTGGCCATGCCGGGGTCCCGATAAAGATGACGAGAAGGTAGCTGCTCGTCGAAGTACTCGATGCGCACGGAGGGGAGCGTTTCTGATACCCTGTTGGGCGACGCACTGACGTCGTCGTCGTTCAGCTCGGCACCGGGACCCCAGGGCGAGTCGTACCAGCTGCCTTCTGAGCTCAGTGAGCTTCGCTTGCTGGTCCTGGTGGTGGGGCTGTTCGCCGCTGGAGCGGATTCACGATCCGGGGTGGGCACGGAGTGTGACGTGGGGGAAAACTTCAGCAGCTGGACGGGACCTCCGTTCTCATCCGGAAGCGTTGAGTTTTTAGAGATCTGGCTAAACTCGACCCGAACGCTGCCGTCGCTCTTGATCACGACTCTCGGGCTGCTGTGATCTTCCAGTTCCTCCGGTTTGGGCTTCCTCTCGGGTGTCTTGTATCCGTTTACAGTGTGACCGTTACAATCCCGTCCATTCTCCTCGAGGCGACCGTTCTCGGACGGCGGCATTACACGTGCTCTTGGTGAACCGTTCCACTGAGAGCTAATCCTTCTCTTTGTTTCTCTTCCTTTGGCAATGTAGTCACAATGCCTCGACATGGACGACTGATTAGACTTGTGCTGCGACAAACAGCCACGCGATACCGTTTTGGATTTGAAGCCAGAAACCCGCGATCCTGTCCTCCACCAGCCATGAGGTGATAAAACCTCTTCTTTGGAAGAATGGAGCTTCAATGAATAGGGCTTCTGTCTGTTAGGGAGCGTGAAGCTACTGCTCCGAGACCCCTGAATGCTGTACTGGCTCTCCGAGTTTCCCATTCCTGACCTGGAACGCAGAGATGCCATCAGATCCAATCAGTAATGGTCATCAACAATTTTCATAAACCCTGGCTTAAAATGAAATTGACGTGGCTTTGATTAGCTCTGATTTGGGATTCGTTACAAGCTAATGGGTAAACTCCAAGCATGACAAACGATTTAATGGCGTGCAGCCTAGAAAGAAAGTCTTTCACACAGGATACAGGAGAGAGAAAGAGAGAATTCCACCATCTTGAAAACTTACCAGTTCTAGTAATCACTACACAGCGAGAGCTTCGCAATTTGCGTAGTAATCATCGTCTTCAGGTCAGCTAGCAATCCATCACTGTCCAATTCCTCTGGTGGATATAAAAAAAAAAAATAAAAAAAAAAAGACATAACATGCTTATGAGAATAACCAAGTTATTAAATGTGTCCATCATTTCTGGTCATTCCACTGTTGACAAAAGTGAACCGTTTAAACTTTCATAGACATTAAGGACTTTTGGTTACATGGACAAGAACTCATTATACGTTCTCGTATACGTTTAGCTGCAGGTCTATTTTCAGTCAATTTCCCATTCAAACATCAACTGTTACTCATATTTTTTACCCACGTACCACGTGTAAATCATGTCTTGCCCGGACGGTTGGGAAAAGTTTTTGAAAGCTGCCTTTATTTCAGTCAGTGTTTATTTTTAAACACACAAATTCCAGAGAATTTTTTTTTTCCCTCTCGTCTGTGTTGCTGAACAAGTCTGCAGCAGGACGCCAAATAAAGCAATGGCCAGAAAACGCTTGTAAAACAGTGTTTCCATCCCATTACAAAAAATAAATAAACAAACAAACACTCGTGCTCTATACCTCATACACTCGTATAAGATACATAAAGTACGCAAAAGTGTGCAAATGTGTTTCTTTGCCAAATATTGAAACACCCAAGGACAGTTTCCTTTAAACCACGCTACCAGGCAGAGTTTAGAAAAAAACTAGCATACTTCAAAAAAATAAGAAGCGACGCATTTGCATGTGGTTTTAAAGTCAAATCATGCTCGCAGCACCTCAAACACCTGACTGTGAGAAAATCAGAGGACAGGATCAGGAGAACATCTGCTCCTCACGCATCCCTTCCCCAAAACTTTCCCCCATCTGACCTCCTGATTAGCATCGACACCGATTAGCGCTTCTTCCACAGAGCAGGTGGAGAGAGGAGGAGAAGCGTGCACTCTCATACTGACGAGCTGAAAGACGCAGTTCAGAGAGGAAACACTCGAGTCAGCATGAAGGACACGGAACAAAGATGGTTCTCTCACTACACGAGAACAAACAGGGAGACAGAACCGCCATTCAGACACACAACACACAGAGAGAAAGGGTTCAGAGACAGACAGAGAGAGAGAGAGAGATGCAGAGAAAGAGGGAAACAGGCATAGAGAAAGAAAGACGCAGAAAGAGGGAGAGAGAGAGACAGGCAGAGAGAGAGACACACGCAGGGAAACAGGCAAACACAGAGAAAGAGAGAGAGAGAGAGAGAGAAAAAGAGAGAGACAGACAGACAAGCCACAACAATGAGAGAGAAAGTTACAGACAGAGAGAGAGAGAGAGACAGACAGACAGAGAGATATGCAGGCAGACAGATGGACGGATAGAGATACAGACAGACACAGAGATGGACAGACACAGAGAGCCACACATACAGAGAGACAGATAGAGAAGCAGAAAGACAGATGGACAGACAGGGAATCTGATGTGGGCGGGACATCACTGGTCCACCAGCAACCCTCAGAAGCTCACACAAGGTGGAGGACACGTGTCTGAGTAACCGTCAGTCCCCGTGTCTGCGTGAAGGGAACGTCTTACTCAGGCCTGAATAAAAATACAGCTCCACTGTCTACCGCTGAGACATCACCACTGGAACCAACTTAAAATAGAAATCTGAAATATGCTCATATTTTTATTTTGTCGTCGTAGAGACGCAGACATTACCAAACAGAGCAGACGTTAGTTCCGTGGAGAACGTTAGTGCGTTAGTGACTCAGTCTCCGGCTGTGTTCCACGTGTGTGTTTCCACTGAAGAAAGCACTCATTTGTGCCTGAGTCACTCAGTGGAGCCGCTCGTATCTGCCGAGGAGAAGCTCTTTATCAGAGCGCTGAAACGGCTCCTCAGAGTTAAAAACCTCTCGACCTTCAACATGCACTTAATGGAACAAAGACTCAGCGACGTGGGAGTTCTCCGGTTTCAGCCGCCGTCACATGGACGGAGAGGTCGCAAGCTTGGAAAACAGGCTTCTCCATTAGAGCTGTCAGAAGCCATTTTACCAAAGATCACCTTCAGATGTTTATAATGCATGTACTTCTACACAATTCTACTAAAATCCTAAACTGTAATTAAACGACCTTCTGTAAGGGTTTGGAACCTTCTCTGTAAGGAAAACGCTCTGCTGTAGGCTCATTAATCACATAATCAGATCTTTTCTTCCCCCCAGAGTGATTAACTGCCCAAAAACCACTTACGTCCAGATTCGCAACCAAAACAGTGTCTCTGGGTTACATCACAACAACATGTTGTTTATTAGCAGCTATTCTCAGAATCACGGCCTACTAAAGTCCGAGAGACGCGGATTTATCAGCTAACACCATCCCCAGGAACTGATTTCACCCGAACTGACAGGAGACAAAGGTCGACTCTGAGGGAGGAGCACACAATCGAAGAGCAATCAGAAAGAAAACTGCTGTCTCTCTCTCTCTCACACACACACACACTATCTACAACAACCCCATATTAACCACCTAACAACACCAATGCGACCAGCTGGGACACAAAATCAACCACCTAGCTACACACTAGCAACCACCTGGAATGCCATAGGAACCACTTACCAAATCCTAGCAACCCTATATCAACCACACAGCAACATCACAGCAACCACCTGGAATACCACAGCAACCACATATCAACCACCGAGCAACACCCTAGCAATCACCTGGCATAGAACCTACTGCTGAGACATCACAACACCCTATATCCCTATATCAACCACCTACCAACATCACAGCAATCACCTGGGATACAATAGCAGCTACCTTGCAAACATTTAGTGCACTAACACACTGACGGCGGTGTACACTGCACTAACACACCGCACTAACACACTGACGGCGGTGTACACTGCACTAACACACTGCACTAACACACTGACGGCGGTGTACACTGCACTAACACACCGCACTAACACACTGACGGCAGTGTACACTGCACTAACACACTGCACTAACACACTGACGGCGGTGTACACTGCACTAACACACCGCACTAACACACTGACGGCAGTGTACACTGCACTAACACACTGCACTAACACACTGACGGCGGTGTACACTGCACTAACACACCGCACTAACACACTGACGGCAGTGTACACTGCACTAACACACTGCACTAACACACTGACGGCGGTGTACACTGCACTAACACACCGCACTAACACACT
>CM075012.1:26513416-26536455 GCA_037576675.1 Pangasius sanitwongsei | reverse complement strand
GTAACGTCAAGTGTTGCGTAAGCTCCGTAACGTCAAGTGTTGCGTAAGCTCCGTAACGTCAAGTGTTGCGTAAGCTCCGTAACGTCAAGTGTTGCGTAAGCTCTGAGGACGAGGACGAGAAGAAAGCAACGGTTCAGTGAAATATCGGTCATGTAGAAGGACGTGATCAGTCCAGTGCTCGTAATCGGACTGATTGGTTGTTAAGTGATTTCTTTTCAAACTTTTGTAAGAGGATCAGGAGTGTGAGTGGAGCTTCACTCAGAGTGAGCAGTCAGGATGGAAAGGGAATGGCTTTGGCGGGATTAGTCGGGGGTTTGAGGTCATGTATAAAGCCTGCAGGCTGTCCGGGACACAGAGCCGCACTCTCAGGGCTTAATTAGCTTCTCCACAAAGCTGAGGAACAACAGCCACCGCGTTCAGTAGATACGGTTTACAGCCAATTACAGGCACTAACTGTGTCTCCTGATACATCAAAGCTTCTAAGAATAAAACTAAAATCACTGTATTTTTTGCACTAGAAGCTAAAATGGGCCGATTTATATTTCTGTAAAGATGCACGTAGAGACGAAGAGAAGGACGAGACTTCTTAACCAGACTGTGTATAAAAAGCAGTCGTGATTTCTCCACGGTCACAGCCGAGCCAAAAGATCTACAGAAGTCATCTCAGTGTTTAATTACTGGGTTCCTTCATTTTTACTTTTAAATAATCAAAATAATAATAATCAAAGGCGGGACAGGAGTCAAATCAGCAGCCCAGGACGAGCAGAATTCATGTCCAGGGTGTTCCTTAGCCATGTTTTTATTATTAATAGTATTAGTAGCCCTGCAGATAAGTACGCTCAACAACCTGAAAAAGAAAATACTCTAAACTGACTTCCTCAGAACAAAATTATTTTAGTTTTAGTGTGTGTGTGTGTGTGTGTGTGTGTGTGTGTGTGTGTGTGTGTGTGTGTGTGTGTGTTTACACTGAATGGGCAGCACAGTGTTGAGAGCTACTCGTTCTGAATCTCACCCCCTCTGCAGCGCACACATCGGACGCTCACTAGAGAGATTCTTTCGCATGCACGGATTTTCAGAATCAGGAATGTGCAGGAACGTGGAAAGAAAGAAAAAAAAAATCCAACGCAAAGCTATCGTATACCTCTCCTGCTTACGACGCACTGACTAGCAGTTAAACACACTGAGAGAAAATAAAGACGCTAATCAGACTAGTGTTATCTTTTACAGGAGACGTGAGAACAGTACGCCACTCATAGCCGAAACATTCAGCAGCGACGTCAAGGGCACCGACACAACGGGCCTCGTTCATCAAACTTTAAGCAAAGCTGTGTGTAAATGTTTGCGTAAGCCGAACCAAACTAAAAACTGACGCCGGATTCACAAATGTCTTGTAGATTTTGATTTTCTTCGTATTCGCGGGTATGTTATTTGTTGATAAATAATAATCAGAAGTGAATTACCGGATGTGTGATCAAGTTCACAGAGCAGAAAGTGAAAAATGGCGACTAAACGGACAAAAAAAAGAATTTCTCTGAGGTGGAAGTTAAAGTTCTCATCGCAAATTATAAGCCGATCAGTCGAGCTTTACATTAGTTAGTCTTCTTATGCGTAAATTTACACACGCTCAGGAGCACGAGTAGGATACAAACGTTTTTTTTCCAAATTTACAGGATTTTCATGACTACCAATTTTTTTTTTTTTGCAAACACTCATACTAATGATTTACGCATAAGTCCATTCGTGTCCAGCTTGATAAATGAGGCTCACTGTTAGAATCTCTGTTAGAAGACGATGATAATCATAAACTTCTTAGTGCGTCACTGGCTTAACTGACTCACTATACGCTATTGTTACATAAAAGCTACCACTTTTTAGCCTCGTCAGTTAGGTTTCGGGGACAAAACAGCGAACTGGGCAGCACACTGGAGTGGTTAGCTGCTCGCTGGGCTAGCTTATAAAAATATTTGTCCACCCCTGCAGGAATTTATGCTGTTTTTCAGACTCCGTCCTTTCCCTCGATGCTAATGATCTATAGCCACGTTACAATCCCAAGCTAACGTCAGAAACCGTAAACTTCACGACGTGTCATATTGAGACGAAGGCTGCTTTCATAAGCGCTTAAGGGCTAAATAAATCCACCCTCTCACCTCAGCAATAACATCTCAAACGTGCGAGCTGCAGACGCAGACAACACACTGAAACGGATTCCGTTACCGAGACGTGCGTCGATACACCGACGACACAATCGATGCTAATTCAGCTTTTTTTTTTTTAATAACTCGCTAAACCTGTGTGGTTTTTTACGTTTCGTCAATATAATGCATTTCTTTAAACTACAAGAAAACGTACAGCAGTCCTTCCGACATTTTCTTCCTAAATCTATAAACATACACAAGTCAGCAATTAAAAATGTCTAATTACAAAAACATATATAAATATAACGTATAAATATAATATAAGAAAAAGATCCCAAATAACTACTTAAATCACCACCAAAACAAATATAAAAAAATACATATATAAAAGATATTTTTAAAAAGTTATATTAATACAAAAATACAAAATACATATAATACATATAGATATTAAAATAGTTTTAAAAAACAACCTACTTACAAAATAAAATAAAAAAATTCCTCACAGTAAAATCTAGCTGGATATAATTCTATTTTTTCTTCTCAATAGCAAAATCATATCAAATTGCTTTTCAATAATATGCAAATAAAAATAAATACGCAAATTGGACACACCAGCATTTCCTCCTACCACGGCTAACAACTAGGATGCTCGCAAACTGCGAATAAGCCAGCGCAAATTTGTCTTAGGTTGCCATGACAACCATGGGGTTTCCGTATCCGAGCCTCAGCAGGAGACTCGGTCAAAAAATATAACGCTACCGTAACAACAACTGCCATTTTATTCTTCAGGTTACTCAAGTTTCTGGTTATCGCGTTGTCATTCTTTGGTAATTTGCATATCATGTGACGTGATTGGTTCAAAGCCGTTGAGTGACATCACAGTCGGACTTCTATAGACATAATGAGAAACTATGCTTCAAAACGTAAAGACGTGAACGTAGTGCTGAGCCAAACACCAGGAGTTAACCATTTAAATACCCGTTAAATATTAACACACCATTTTACAGTGTTAGTTTAGAGACCTTCTGCTTGGTCCATCTGTACCCCTCTGCGTGCAGAGCGCGCGCGCGTGTGTGTGTGTGTATAGTCTAAACGACATTATCTCATCCTAAATTGAATAAGACTGACTCGACCCGTCACGTTACGGCTCCACGGCAATCTGTCAGCGCTGGAGGAGCCGCTGTGGGTTTGTGAGATGGATTAGAGATCAGCCGGTTCATCCATCACACAAATCTGACCAGTGAGGAACAACAGAGGTCAGAGCGAGCCGGTTGGGGGCGGACTCTCTCTCTCTCTCTCTCTCTCACTCACACACACACACACACACAGAATGTGTTTGTACATTGTTCTTGGGCGATATTGCAAAAAATATCCTATCACGATACTAGAAGACGATACACAGTGCATCATGATATATCGTTTGGATGAGGTTTTGCTAACAAAGTGCTGACAAGCGGCATTAAAAATTTCACTTGAATTTCGTCCAACATTTATTACTTTTTAAAGAAAGCAGGGAAAAATTGGTACAAAAATAGTTTTAAATGTCCAGTCAGCTACTTGTTACAGTGCAGATTATTTTATAATATTGCAATTGAGACTTCGCTTTGCCCTTTCTGAACTGGTGAGAGAAGGGGGCGTGGCCAGACAGACACGTAGCACATTTCGAGTACACATTATATTATTACAGAGGGGAAAATACTGGAAGCTGCTTATGAGTCAGATGTAGCTGCAACAGCATATAGTCAGGGTTTATGATTGTTTTTATTAATTACCTGTAACATGTGACGAGCTATTCGCTGTACATAAGCTCATTAAAAAATGTAAATAAAATGATTACCACAGTAACTCCATACTCTGTGCTCTAACAGCAGCGGAGAAAAGAAAACACAAATTACGAGATACAACACACTTTAATTTTTGCCAATTTTAAAGTCGCAGACATGATGTTTTCTGACGGGGCTTCAAATCATCCCACCTGATAGCCATCGCGATAGTTGGAATCCATCTGCGCTTCCTGACACTACTGACAATCGTCTGGAATCGTTTAAAGACTGACTCGAGCTAGGAATCGATTTTTACCTCATCGCTAGTGACAGAATCGCTGACTCTGCAGAGTTTCTGTAGGTTTAAAAAAAATTTGCTGATCGATCACAGGAGACAAAACTACAATAACTACAACAGAATTCACAGTTTCACACCTCGACGCCGAGCAAAATAAAGCAAAGCCGCGTGTCAGGAGTAAAAGCTCCGAGCTGTTCAGGCAGTTAAAGTTAAACGTCTTCGGTCTGCGTCCAAACATCAGAAACTCATCACAATGAGAAGAGGTGATGAGTCAGCTACGTTTCCTTAACCATCATGAAGTCTTTAATCATCCTCTGTACCATGGGCCGTGTGTGTGTGTGTGTGTGTGTGTGTGTGTGTGCGTGCTGTGGAATGGAGCTATTCTGAGTGAATTTAAATCACTATTTTAATCCAGACCTCAATCAGAGCGTGTGCTGGCAGCGGCTCAGCTGATTAAAGCTCCGTTTAGACGACCGAGCGCAGCACTTAAGCCTCTAAAACACTTCAGGACACGCTGTTACAGGAAAATAATCAACGTTTAACATTGTTAATCAATGTTTGCTATATATTTATTGAAGAGCAAAACGTTATACTTTTCATCTGGTTGTAGTTAAATTTAGAGAAGTTCTCTCTTATGCTATAGCAGCTGTAAACAGTCGTTCCTTCACCAGCCTCTCTTTTTTTTCTCTCTCTTGAGGTTAATAAGAAAAAAGGAAAAAAAACCTCTTCTGTCCTGAAGATGTCGGAAAACTTGAAGTTACAGCTTCACCTCTGACCAGAAAACTTCACCATATCAACACTTACACACATCTGTTTATGTACCGAGTGCATTAATATAAACCTGTGATCACCTTCTGACCAATCACAATCCAGAACTCAACAGCGCTGATGTGTAAGCCTCTCATTTCACACATTCACACTCACGAGCTATCAGAAGAGCAGGCACTAAACCTGAGACACACACCAAAAGTGTCACGTGGTACGTCTACACTGCAGAGGTCAAAGAGTCGGCCAAGCAAATGGTCATTTATTTATCTTCTGTTAACAGTTCTTCTGCTGACGTGTCTGTGCACCTGTTTCCTGCGACCAATAAAACAAAAACAAGCAACAAAATGAAGATAAAAACTCAATTTACACCAACAAGACATTCAGCAGTCAATATATTGCTCATTTAAAACATTTTGCATCTTCTCTGCCTCACACTTTAACACATTTTGGATCCTCGAACTTTATAAACTTTATAAACTGTTTTAACTCCACGTGTCAGATCATGACGCTGCTAAAACCCAAAGCAAGGCTTAGCATGTAGGGTCAAGCGGAAATGTAACTACAACGAATCTGATGATTTGTAAAGCCTGTAAACACACACACGTGACCACAATGACGCGCGCAATAGACGGAGAAAAATCATTTCGACCTCCATTTTTCTTCCTCGCTAATTCTGTGCTAACGAAGGAAGCTGTACATGACGGTTTAGTGGAGGGTGATGACTTGTTCTTATGTCACTGAGAGTCCATGCTGGGGGAGAAACGTGTCTGGACTCAGGAGAACACGATCAGGAACTCCGGGACACGGTGCCTGCTCAGCGCCGTGAACACACTTAGAGCTAACGGTGTAACCTGCCAGAGAGCCGCTGGGGCAAACGAGAGAAAAGTGCTGACACGTCCGTTCTCCTCCTCGTGGACAAGGTTAGGGCACGCTCTGAGCACACACACACATGCATAAACTTACACACCATGGCATATTTACTCAGGAATGAGTGACTTTACACACACACACACACACACACACACACACACACACACACACGCTGCTGAGTGCACCCAGGGAACACCTGCTAGACCGAGCATTCGCACTTCCGCACGTCGAAGCTCGACAGAATGCTTAAGCTCTTTATTGACGCTTTCACACCTGCCTTGTTTTGTTGGTGTGGACGCGTCAAAGTGTTTTTCACTTCACACACTCCTCCTGTACGAGTACGCACCAAACAACTGGAAAAAAAAAGAAAGAAAAAAAAATCTCAGGTGTTGTTCCTAGTGTGAACACATATTTAACCGAAACGGATCAGATCCCTGGTTTTTTTTTTGGACGCTGGTTTGATGAACACGAGACGTGCGCTGATGAGGACACCGTTCTGGGATGTGTGTATGCGGGGAACGAGGTCACAGGCTAACGCATTTAGCATACGTGGCTGACTTTACTCAAATATCCAACAGATGGTCGCAGCACCGCCTCCTCCGAACACCTTACCACAAGCGTCTCACAGGGGGGCGGGAAGAAAAACACCACAAACATCACAAACATCACGTTTTGCTTTAAAACTCCTAGAATGAGTCTAACAGATCTGAGAAGCTAATAAGCGACAAAGTGGGAACTTTGCTCAGTAAATTAACTCGTTCAGAGCGTTGTGATTTTCTTCGAGAGAGACCACAAACGAAAAACACAAATGTATAAACCTTCATCAGAGTAACAGATTAAAATGAATCAATAATTGCCGTGGTTACATCAGCGTCGTCATCTGAGTACCAGATAAAACGATATCACTGACACTTGCTGTCGCTGTGGATAAACACGGAATTCTCCATCAGAAGCGACACTGATTTGATGTTAAGATTTTGTACTTAATCTTTAAAATTATAAAATATATATATATATATAAAATTCTTCTGTTCAGCGGTAAGATTGTGCATCAAAAATAAATATTAAAAAATAAAAAAAAATCTAATTCTAAAAAATTACAAAAGAATAAACTTCTAGTTACTAGTAAGGAGCTGAGAGTTCAGGAAGGACACGAGGACAGATGGATGTGCAGCTGGACGAATACGAGTTAAGTGTTTTATGAGCGTTACAAAGTTAGAGGGATGTCCTGGGGGTTTTTTTTTCTTCCCTTTCTGGGAACCAGCCTCACTCCCAAATAAATAAATAAATAAATAAATAAATTTAAGAAAGGCAGAGTTCTTTTTTTTTTAAAATCATGAGCTGACATCCAGGAGACACGAGTGGTGACTAAAAACAGCCTCAAGGACAGGAAGCTGAAATTCAAGTCAAAAGGTTAAAGGTTAATAATAGAGGGAAAGTGAGGAGCGCACGCTGGAACAGGTTACAGAGCTGATTACAGAGCGTTCAGTTCAGGGACTCGTGCTGCGTCTGCGATCACACTGCTTACAGCAAGCCTTCATTTCTCACACCGCTTCATCTTCCTGCTTCAGGACGTAAAGCTGGATGAATGCGGATAAGCGCACGCACACACACACACACACACACACACACGCTTCAGCGCTTCTTTCAGTGACGTTCTCCACGCTGGTTGACCTTGAGAGCAGTCTCGGGAATCGACACAGCAGGAGCTCCGATACGGCTCACGTGTAACGGATCTGGCCCCTCGGGAGGGTCTCGGCGTGCAGTATTAAAGATTCAGAGGCTCACATGCCACACTGAGAGTCCGAGACGAATCCTCGGGCTTCTCGCCAACGATAATAAAGAAAACATTTTAACAATGCAGTCTGAAAACCAAACCGCTAAACTCTGCCAAAATCCAGACAATAGCCAAAGAGGCTTAATAACTATAATAAAGTGTTTTTCCACTGCACATTCCGACACGAGAGCTGCCTCAAAACACAAACCAGCGGAATTTTAAGTTTCCGCCAAAGACTGGAAAGAGCACAGTGACGGCGGGAAAAGCGTCGTTATTACAGAGCAGGACCACGCCGACGTGGAGGACGAGCTCGGGTTCACACTGGCCCTGAAGGAAAGCCTTAATGATGGAAATGTTCACGATTACAGCAATGATGAAGTGAGAAATAAAACGCTGTGCGTCATGCTGTTAGAAGTGATGAAGCAGAGTCACTGTTACCACACTGAAGTTGATTATTTTCCTACAACAGCACATCCACGAGATGTTTTATTCCTCTTACACTGCAGCAATTTGCCAACAATTACAAATAAATGATAACACCTCATACATTTATAGTTACGTTCAGTTGAAGTTACTTCCTGTCTGTTAAAGCTGCTATAAACAGTCGATCCCTCACCAGCCTCTCTTTTTTCCTCTCCTCAAGTTAATAAGACACAAAAGTACAGCTTTCTTTCTTAAGAAATAAAAGAATAAACTATCAGATGGGACATTCGACCTTCTTCAACCCTGAATGACCCGGAACTGGATTTGCCCATTTGTGTTTGCGATTCACCTTAAAACAGCCTTTTACAAAACCAAACCTGATCCGGAGTCGAGTTAATGGAGGCGGTGAATCGCAGCCAGACAAGTGCTCAGTGGTGCGAAACGTTAAACTACTGTATTCCGCACTGCTCCACTTACACAGGTGTGTTAACACGTCTGCTTCTTCACGTGCACGCTTTACCTGCTCGACCGAGCCACGAGAAGAAGCCAGGGACGCCGTTTCAATGAAAACGAATGAACGGGTGCCAATAATTTAACGTGAATGTTATCCTACTTCATGGTTTATCACATTAAAAAAAAAAACACTACGTTTAGAGAGAAAATGATTACGTGTCAGTGGGAGAACTAACAAGCACGCGTGATTACTGTACACACCACAGCGCTGTAGAAGTCTGGATCGTGATTGGTCAGAAGGTGTTGATTAATTTTCTATAACAGCAGCTCTGACAGTAGCGCAGCAGCAAATCACAGGTTTATATTAATATGTTATTGTTTCTATAGTAACAGAGGAAAGGCTGTACGTTTTCGGACATCTTCAGGACGGAAGATTTTACGCTTCTTTGCGGTTTCCCTGTAACACGACAAGCTGCGATTTTTTTTTTGTCTTATTAACTTCACGAAAGAGAACAAAGCGAGGCTGGCGAGGAAACGACGTTCTCACGTAAGTGAGAACAGGAACTAACATCGTTCTCGGACGTTCCACAACATCAAATGTAACTATAAACAGATAAAAAGTATGACGTACCCATTGGCAGTATAGGACAAAGTGGTAGGAGAGGAATAAAACATTTCGGGACGTGAACAGCTTGAAGTGTTTTATTCCTCTTATAGGACAGGAAAATGCCAATGCTAGCAAATTTGTATTCATTAAAAAAAATAACTTTTTATCCCTTTATAGTTACATGTAATGCTGTGGTAACTATTTGCTGCTCCTACATGATCAGAATAAAGAGTAGTGTTAAAGTTATTACGTGATTAACTCTATAGATTCTACACTGCACTGCGTTTCTTATTTATTCAGGTCGTCCTGAAATAAAGCCACAGTCTCTAACTCTAATCTTGGCTCATGGCTATTCCTGGTTTGTCATTGGAGAAGCTTTATGCTAATCCGTCGACGGTGTTAGTGATGCGCCTGAGACAGCGACGTTTCCACTGCTGACGTTTCCGTGGCAGACATTAACACTATTTCCAGCCGAGTTTTCAGGGAAATGTTTCCTCCGGCAGTTTCTCATACGGTCTGGCCTTCAAGTGTGCACTCGCCGTTAAAGGGTCAGCGGTCACGGGTCAGCGCTATCCCAGCATGCCTCACACACTACAGCCCTTTTGTTGGGCCACCGCGATGAGGCGTTCACACGGGAGTGGAATTTTCCAGAGCGCTTTTCTGTGAGCGTTTTACAAACAGCGCTCTCAGTTTAATTATTTCAATCAATCACATTTTTATGTCCTCCATCAACAACGTGTCCGCACTGTGTGACACTTGCCTTTATTTAGATCATATATCCTGCATAAAATTCTTAGGAAAAGATAAATGAAGTACAAGTCTGTAGAAAATAAAAGTATTTTTTGTCATTTTCACTACAGTAACTGAAGCCCAATACAAAATACGACAATAAAACCTTTGCGTAAACATTTGCTTTAGTTCATTCAACACTTTGGCAACTGACAAAACAAACATGGAGGGATGGAAGGATGTAAGAAAGAAAGAAAAAGAAAGAGAGTAAAAAAGAAAGAGCAGGAGGAATGGGCAAAGCAAAAGAAAGAAAGCTTCACATGCGAGTCGACTCTCAATGACGAACGACACGTCACTATTCGTGACTCGTCCAATCACGAGACACAAAGCGGCCGTTAATAACGAGTGTTTTCCTGATATTCCTCCGTACTCGCAGCTCCGGTGTGATCCTAATCCCTGCTGTGAACAGGAAATCTCTCCAGCGTGCGTCCTCCGAGTTTAGTAATTTATCTCAGGGGTCAAAGCTTCTAATTAACACGTTGAAGTTATTTTTAGCGTATTGTCCGAGACGCTTGCTGGTTCTGATGATCTGTGATGTGGAGTGTTGGGAGATTTCTGCTGTTTTAATTAGCGCTCATCGTTCTTAACGAGATCTGCTGGACCACGTGAGTGGCGTCCCCGCTGGACCTCAGACGGCGTCTCAGGTCAGTGTTATATTTTAGGAGATAAATGAGGAATTGGGATGCGAGGATCCCTCAGTCACTGAGAAACAGAGGAGAGCTTCCTCAACGAGTCACCAGTGTGGTTCAGGATCTCAGTTCCAGCTGTGTGTGCACTTCTGATTAAAGCGAGTGTGTGTGTGTGTGGGGTTGTGAGGGACAGCAGGACTCAACCCCATCTGTCACGGGTTCGACAATGCTGCGTTCACACCTTCACGTTTTACACGTAAACTTACAGGAAGCTATTTCTGGTCAACGTAAACTTCTAAAAATTGAAATTCAGAGAAGTGCTGAGTGACGACAAGCGCAGTTACAGGTGAGTGATGAAAACAAACATGAAAACAAACGAATACGCAGAGATTTACGACACACTGAATGGAAAATTATTCCTAAAATATTAACGTGTGTATTTTCGGGACGTCCCACTTTAACCGACACAGTCACGTCACACAAGCAGCTCAAACTCTTGTGATTTTCTGCCTCCAGAGCTACAGCGAGGACAAACAACCTCCTCATGACCAGAGTTCCACCAATCATTAATTCATCTGCATTACTGAGAGTAAGAAATCGATTCTACACAGTGCTAGTTAGTTAGCCGATACTAGCTAGGAATGGTTAAGTGTGTTGTTATGGTTACAGTGTGTGCCTCACCCGAGACATTATTTGTTCACATCGGCACAAAAAGCTTTCAGTGGAAAGAGACATGTTCTGACTACTACAGTTTAAAGCTGAATAACAGACACGAGGTCTTGAAGAGACTCGTACAAATAAAACACGACTGCATTCCGAGTACGCTCGCCGATTCAAAACGAATAAACGATGATGATGATGAACAAAAGGGAAAAAAAAAAATAAAATCATTCCCTCTCCCTCAAAAACAGCAAAGCCGAGCGCCGAGATCAAAGACGGTCTGCTGGTTTAACGCGTCTCTTCATCTCCCGCTGGTGTTTAATCTTCATTTTCTTTATGGTTCACGTGAGCCGAGGCGCAGACGTGACGTGAAAGGACACAATTAGAGTTTAATCTTGGCATTAATCTTTTCGGGGCTTTCAATTTGTCGCCGTTTTAGGGGTGACGACCCGAACAGGAACGTACCGCACGCTTCCATCTGCTCGCTTTGGGATGATCTCTCTCTCT
Organism: Pangasius sanitwongsei; assembly: GCA_037576675.1. Classification (NCBI taxonomy): domain Eukaryota; kingdom Metazoa; phylum Chordata; class Actinopteri; order Siluriformes; family Pangasiidae; genus Pangasius; species Pangasius sanitwongsei. The sequence continues at coordinate 26,524,773 of CM075012.1, read as the reverse complement.
CTCTCTCTCTCTCTCTCTCTCTCTCTCTCTCTCTCTCTCTCTCTCATGGTCAATTAGCAGGTGACATTAGCATGTGAGGGGGAGCAGAGAATCTCAGCGAGCAGTCTTTCCATCTTAATTTACCACGAAAGGGTCAAACCACCAGTCAAAGACACGACACGGGTTTATATTAACGCGCTTGTTCTAATACGTTATCGTTGCTATAGTAACGGCTCATCCACAGGGACTTGAATACGGCGGACGCTCCACATAAACGGATTAAAAACGTTTATTTAACATCACGGAAGGAGTCTCCAGTGTCAGCGCTTTGTAAGAGCCAGAGCTGTAACTTGAAGTCAGGACACATGAGGTCACACTTTGCGGTTTCTCGGGAACATGACAAGCTGCGCTTTTTTTTTTTTTTTGTCTTACTAACATGTGAGAGAGGAAAGAAGAGACGCTGGTGAGGGAACGACTGTTTATTGCTGCTTTAACGTAAATAAGAACAGGAAATAACCTTACATCATATTAAACGTAACTCCAGCAACTCCTTCGTTTCTCATAACACGCAGCTACCCGTTACGTGTCGTATAAATGCCTTCAAGTATCGCAAGTTATTTTTGCCGTATCGTCCATCGCTGCTGAAAGAACGTCCCGGCTCTCTGACGTGTAAAACTCTGGATACGTGACGGAGTGTCCGCCAGACGTGCGGTAGGGAATTCTGGGTGTACAGGAAGAGGAAGTCTCCCACACCGGTCATTTGCTCGACTGCTCGCTCCTGGATGGTGGAGCTTTTCCACTCCAGTCTACACTCACCTGCTTTATATAGTTGCTCTCACACACACACACACACACACACACAGCTGTCTACAGGCAACACTTCAGCCACAGATAAATATAATCTTACCCTTAAAAAAAAAAGAGAGGAATGTGAAGACTGCAGATTTTGGAAGAGAAAGTCCAGACGTAAAGAGAGAAAAGATTTAAAGGAATTAAACTGAAAAATAAATTGAAAAATAAAATGAAAATCAGCTGTTATGCTCTGGAGGGGCATTTATTTATTTTTCCTGGCATGGTTTGGATTCACTGGTCTCCTTAGAGGGAAAGATCCCTTCAGTACCGAGAAAAGGGATATTTTGCGGTTATATAAATCCAATTAATATACAACAACATCAGCCCAAGAGCTTATTCTCCATCATCTGAAAGTAAATGTAACAGAAATAAAAACGAGAACTGTGTATATTTCTGCAACACGCTAAACTTCATACAAAGAGCTGTGTTTATTTGCATTATAAACTGTTTCAAGGACATAAATGAACTCTGTGTTTACATTTAATGTTGTGAGACATCCATGAAACAGGTATTAACTGCATTATAGCAGCTATAAACAGTCATTCCCTCACCAGCCTCACTTTCTTCTCTCTGTGTTAATAAGACCAAAAAACTGCAGCTTGTCACGTTATTGAGAAACCGCAAAGAAGCGTAAACTCCTCTGAAGATACCAGAAGCTACAGCTTTACCTCTGACTGTTACAAAGCTCTGACACTGGAGACTCCTTCCATAACTGTTAAGTAAACACATTTCTCCTTACTGAAAACTTCAACTCAACGAGTGGGGCGTAAACGTCCCTGTGCATGAGCTGTTACTACAGAAACGATATCGAATGAATATAACAAGCGCATTACTATAAAACCTTTATTTTAAGCTGCGCTACAGTCAGAGCTGCTGTTACAGAAAATTAATCAACACCTTCTGACCAATCAGAAGCCAGAATACAGCGGCGCTGTGGTGTAAGAGATTTGGGTTAAAAATAGTGCAGCTCTGGCTCTTGGAGTTTATATTCTCAGAAGGAAGAACAGTCTTTAGGACTCGAATGTTCATGAGCAGAAATAGCACTGGAATGGCACTTGTGGTTAAAAAAAAAAAAAAAAAAGTCTTATTTTTAAAACAGCGTCCTAAGAAAAGAAAAGGTTTAAACATTCGGTCTGGGGCCACGTCCTCGGATCTAAATTTGCTTAAACTTCTGAAGAAGATTTGAATAAGTTCAACTGGCTCGTATGCGAGGGTCAAGCGGCGACGTCGACTCGGTGAATAAGCAGAAACACCACTTCTGTGAGACATAAAACGGTGATAAATAACCCGCGTGTCACTTCAGCGCGGTCATTAAGCGATCGGTGTTTTGTTCCCATGACGGATCTCTCGGTGTCTAATGGCATGTCTGGGCCTCGCTCCTGCAGCCGCCGCGTGTTTGTTCTGTCTCCTGAGCTACGACACGCTTCCAGGGGTCTTTGTGTTATTGCTGAACCTGATACCGCACCCTGCCATTAGAGAACCTCCCAAACATCACACAGCTCCGCCTAAACACCACTACAACACCGGAGAGACAGGAGGAGGAAGAGGAAGAGGAGGAAGAGGAGGAGGGGGATTAGTCTTATCCCTGGGTGGTGGAGATGGTATTTAACACCACTCACATTTCTGTACTCCAGTGACCCTGAAATATTAAAGGATACATACAATGAAATGCATACAAAGCCTCACTGGGTGTTCAGCACCGATGTGCGACGTGTGAATCAATTAAAAAAATTATATGTCCAGCTGCACAGTTTAGCCCTACATTATATTAATTTAAAAAAAAAAAAACACTGCAAAGCAATTCCAGACTTTTTAGGATTATTTAGTAGACTAAAAATAAAATACAGATCGCAAACGCTGTGTATATTTATCATAAAATATCCACAATCAAGGGTTTACAAAAGCACGCAAATTTTCCAAATGCGATTTTTCCAAAAGCTGAAAAAGTGCAGAAGCCCGAAAAATTGCAATAATATATTTTTCTCTTTTTTTTTTTTTGGGCAGCAGGAATATGTAGATATTTTGTCACAAATTATCAAAACATTCTGACTTAGTATCTCAGAATTATATATTTTTTTAAAAACTCAATTGTGAGATGAGTCAGAATTCTGAGATAAGACAGAAAAGTCACACTTTTGAGATAAGTCAGATTTTTAAAAATCCCTCAGAAATTTGAGATAATAAATAAAAAATTCTGATATAAATCATGATTCTGAGATGAAGTCGGATTTTTGTGAGATAATTAGATATTTGAAATGAGTTAAAATTTCGACATACTGCTACTGACAGACAAAACGATGTGTTTTTTTTTTCTTTTCTATCTGGCAGAAATAGGTTTCTTTTACACAAAACCACAAACCAACAGCATTACAAAAACACACGGCCATTTAAACACTGTTTAAAGAGAAGAAATCAGCAGCATCACATCATCAATGATAGTAAAAAGCACAAAGATATTAGAAATAAAGCTCCATCATTAAACAAGCCAGTTATAAAGTGCAAAAATCATAAATATAAAACTGTGCACATTCACCTGCACGCAGAAACAGACAGGAAACTGTGAAAACCTCTTTATAAACCACTCATATTACAGACTCGTTCTGGTTTTTAGAAGAAATCAAATGAACCTGAACGCATCGGTGAGTAAAAGAGTCGAATCAGTCGTTTACTGTATCGAATCAATGAATCGGATCAGTGGGTTTTTTTTTTTTTTTTTAAACATTATCAAGTTTGGGGGGAAAAAAGTTAGAAGAGAGTTTAGAGGGTTTTATTAAAGGGTTTGTCGGGGACGCGCACACACGCACACACACGCGCGCGCACGCGCACGCGCAAAAGGTAACAAAGCACGGCGCACAAACCCCCAAACAAAACACACTCTTTCTTTAAAAACAACTCGTTTTAATAGCAGTTAATTCAGTTTGATTCGTTCACACGCTGGTCAGAGCCTAATAAACACTGCAGCAGAAAATACAAACAAGTCTAATCTGAACAAGTCTAATCTGAACAAGTTTATAAATCATGACCACAAATTAAAATTGGATCAGCTTCAGCACATTTCACTTTCAGCTTCGGTTTTAATCCCAACAGCTTCCCTGGAGAAATAATTCCACTTCACTCACCGATTCCTAATGCAGCTCCGGTGTGAGAGAAAAAAAAAACTGCTTTTAATCTGATTATCCTCCTCTTTATTCCTCTCTTTATCCTCCTCTCTTTATCCTCCTCTTTTTTCTCCTCCTGCTTGTCTGGTTTTACAGAACATCACTCCCGAGTTCAGCAATATTTCCTTCAATCCGGTGAAGTTTGTCTCATTTCTCTCAGCAGGATTAAACACAGAGCTCAAGCCCGAACACACACCGCTACCACGCGCTGGATGGCCCTGACTCCGCCCACAAATGATGGACAGCACCATCAGCCAATCAGAATGAAGCAGTCTCAGCGCTTATTAGCGTATGAGTAAAGAAAAGCCAAGTAAGGACAAGGCACATGTGAGAGAGACTGGGTGATGTTTATGTATATATTATGTATATTTATAGAAATATGTAAATACACCTGAACTCAAAAGTGTGATGTTTAATCCAATTAAACCCGAGTCTGATTATACAAGTCTGATTATACAAGTCTGATTGGTGTTTGGATCAGATTTACGTATTAAGACAGCACAAGGGTCACATTTTTTCCTTTTTCCATTTTTGAGTCACACTATGAGACGATGATGATGATGATGATGATGTACGCAGAAATTTAGCCACAGAACCTGTGTGCTAAGCTAGGTAGCTATCATAGCTAAAGTTATAGTCAGCCATCGCAGACAAAAATCACACATCGTAAAAGAGTTCTGCTGATTTAGTGCCGCTGTGAGCAAAGAATCTCTCAGAAAGAAAATCTACAGAATGTGAGCGCCGCCATGACGCTTGTCTAAAATCCACCAATAGGAAGACGGCGAATTCACGGGACAGCTACACATACGGCAGCGGCGGTGGTGAAGCGTAAACGACATATTAATGGACAGAAAAATCTCCTTCTTATTACCTCAAGCTAACTTTGGAGAATGTTTGTTTTTATGCGAGTCTGTGCTGACTTCCGGATCACGCGGATCGGTAACGTAAGCAGCGTCGTACGTAGTAATTTTCTTTAATCGTAGGTCTTTCGTCAGAGGATCTTCATCGTGTAATCTGACATTTATAACACACTTTATCACACACTCTGTTATAGAAACGCACCGTCTTAAACCGGCGAAAGTCTTGAACAAAATAGTTCTGATTACTATAGCGTGTCTTGGCTACGGTTAGGATACTGTACAATAATTTGCATATTCATGTATATTCATAATCATGGTATATTTTATTGAGTATAAAGCTGTTCCTAGTCTATTTTATTATTTAATAAAGATTAATTTAAGTGGTATAGAATGACAAAGTTCACCCTATTCACTGCATAGTGCACTATTTTGGTAGTTTTTCCACATCATAGCCATTTAAAAAAAAAAAAAAAAAAACACACACAGCGTACAATAACTAATGCTCTCATGTGCTGTAGATGGTACAGAATACCCATAATGCATTTCTGCAATTGTTTAAATCTGTGGATTTTTTTCATCGGGGAAGTGTGTACAGCTTGTTAGTGACTACAGATAAAAAAAAATGCAAAAAGTGCTTGGAGAAGGCAGCAGGCATTGCTGAGTATAGGAACAATCCGTACACTTGGTGTGTGTGTGTGTGTGTGTGTGTGTGAGTGTGTATGTGTGTGTGTGTGTGTGTGTGTGTGTGTGTGAGGGTGTGATATTCACCCTGCAGGGTCTTTGTAAAGCCCTGTCCTGTCTGGCAGAACTGGGGGCGGCCGCTAGGCCGGCATCCAATTATGTGCAATCGACTTTGAATGACATCCTGCCCACTCCGTCCTCGATGCTGAGACAACGCAGCCGTGACGAGAAGACACGCAGGACGTGCTCAGGACACGTGTCGCTTCACTTAGCACACGGCTACGGTGCGGGTGAACTCTCTGATTAACAATCGTTAAAAAATAAATAAATAAAAAATGTGCTGCTCTAACGAGCATCACTGTGCGTGTCATGTGCTACTAGCACTCACATTTAGCATGCTCTAATAGGCATGAAAATAGGGTCGTCATAGCGATTGTGTCATGTGACAGGCGGAGGATGTGATTGTGGTGCACTATGGCTTGCCTTTTTTATTTTTATTTTTTTAACCACACAATCCAACCATTACCACCAAAACACAATGCTTTCTCAACTCCTGTAATTGGCATGCTAATTTACTGTGATAAAATACAAATGGCTGGGGAGAACTGTGTGTGTGTGTGTGTGTGTGTGTGTGCGCGCGCAGGGGAAATGTGAAACAAAAGCCTTCTAATTTCACACTTCTCTTCTTCTGTTTCTCCACACCGTGCCTCTACAGTGATGGTTGGTAATGAACATGAACAGAGGTGAATTAATTCTGATAAACATTTCTCCTGACATGTTTTTGAACAGTCTCGTTTAATTAAAGGAAACGCGTCTTTAAGAAAAGCCTAACATTCACCCGGTGCTATGGCTGCTAACAAAAAAATCGATGGTGGTAACAGTAGAAGAAGCCAAGGGAAGAAAAAAGAAACACTCCTGCTACAGGAAAGTCTAAAAAAACCGTGTAAAAGACCTGGAGCATGAAAAATAGAAATACATTGTGCTGAATTAAAATAATCCGAGACGATGTACAGCAACCGGATGAGCAGCACACATGGGCGGATTACTTCACCCTGTGATCTCCTGCACATACAGGTCCTACCAGCTCACCACTCATCTTCAGTGAGAGCTTTATCCTGGACGTAGTGGATCCCAGGAATACTGGGCATGAGGTGGAAATACACACACACACCTAGGGGTAAAACTTTTGTAGCCGCTCCACCTTCTGGGATGTTTCTGGGAGGTCAGAGGAACCCGGAGAACCTGGAGAACCCGCAGGAAACCCACAGAGACAACGTGATACTCCACAGACAGTCACGGGAGGTCGGGATCGAACCGGGAGCCCTGGAGCTGCGTTTCTCTACATGTTCATGCTCTTTAAAGAAAACTGAATTTAAATACCTTTCAACTTCAGTGACAGACTGAATGTCTGTCAATATCCATGAACAGAAACATCTACATTTTTTTAAATAAAAAATGACAACAAACATTCTTCCACACTGAGGAACGAAGCATCTCAGTCCCGTGATCATATTCCTCCATCGTTCTTACAAAAACTGATATCACGCAGGCTTCTGAGAGGCGCAACAGAAAAGCTCTGTTCGCTCCATCGTCAGGAGATCGCAAGTTCAAATCCTGACGATGCCACAACCATCCGTGGCTGGGAGACAAGAGAGCAAAAAAAAAAAACGCGCTCTCTCTCTCTCTCTCTCTCTCTCCTGTCAATCACGTAGACACGAGGCAATCACGCAAGTGTCTCTGAGCTCGTGTATGCGGAAGAGGGCAGATAGCGCTTTTCTCCGAGTGAGTTACTCTGCATGAGGAGAAGCTCGAATGGCTCAGAACACCAAAATAAAAGATCTGAAAAAATGATTACAGCTCAGGATGTTGTAAAGATGCGAGTCACTGCTCAGAATGCTGCCCACATTTCCACCGGTTTATGAGTTAAACCATGTTCCCGTAAACACACGAGGAAGTTTTCCAACACACACAGCATAAAGACATAAAGATTGTCCAGGGCGTAGCCGACTTATGATTTATTATCCAAAGTCTAATCCTTCGGCATCTATAAACAATTATGATTTCATTCCTTTTTTCTTTTAATGTTCGTTTATTTATATATTTACATACAAATAAGTTTTGCTAGCATTAGTATTATCATGTACATAGCTTTCATATAGTAATTTTATTTTTAATCAGACCATTGATTTATTGCTATGATGTTAATTTTGTTGCACTGTTCATGTCTTTTTATTGGCATGCCCTGTAAATAACTCAGATTTTTATGGTTACAGTTTGTGGACGAAAGCATGAGAACTAGCAGCTTTTTGGTAAGAATGAAAAATGTAAAACACGCTAGCTGTGAGCAGTTATTTAAAAAAAAAAGCGGGGGGTGCAAACTTTTGTAATCAAATGTAGTTATGCATGGTTCTTTTTTTTTTAATTGAAGAGCCCATTAAAAACACCAGGTAGATAAAAAGAAGCTGAACAATATATAGCTTCTGTATAGTTGAGTGCAAAAGTTTGTGCACTCAAACTCATGGTTTCTGAATGAAGGAAAACAGGAACATGTGTTTCTATTTGTTTACAATTTACACAAAATAGAAATCCAAGAAGTCGAAAAGCACAAAACAATGATTTTAAACTACTTGGAAAAGAGGTTTTGTCATGCATGCTTTTGGTCTTCAGGACCTGAGCTGAAAAAGGTTGAGTTTGCCATCTGATAGAGTTGTAAAAGAGATGTGTAGAAGAACTATGAGGATAGAGGATAAGGTTACAAAGGCAAAATGTAGGTGAATACTAGCGGTATATGACTATCAGGTAGAGAAGGTGGTGTTACTGATGATGATAAAGGCACATCTGTGAAGCGCAACACAATACACAACGCTATAAACTGCGTTTCTTTGTCGTCTTCGTTTTGCCCCGAGGGTGTGTAAACTTTTGGACTGAAGTGCACGGTGGCGTCCGATTGTCTCAGGTTTCATGAAATTTGCTGCTTCATCTCATCACTGTGTGACTCTCTTTGTGCTCCTTTATGAATGAACAATTGCGTTTTCTCACGTTGGAAGCCGGTGTGCTTTTGAGCCGTTGAGCCGTTGCTGTGTCAACACCGATATTTGTTTGAGGTCAGACTGATTAAAGTAACGCCCGAGTAGCACCTGCTGCAACATGATCCTGCGCCGCGTTCACTCGCAATCCAAAAAACAAACAATTCAGGGTCTAAGACGTGCTACGACTCTGTTTAACAGCACAGAGAGTTAGTTACTGCTCCGTGGAGATATATATATATATTTATGAGTTTTAGGTCTTTAAAGCCAAACACAAAGTTAAAAAAATTATTATACTAAACATCTGTCCTTAATACAAACATTAATAATACCATAATACATTAATAAGCAGTGCTTACAACTAAAAGCCACATAAAGAACTACAGTGGGCGTGTCATATCTCACAATGACTGACAGAAGCGTCTCCATAGCAACTCAAGGTTTTTAATCAACACCTTCTGACCAATCAGATTTAAGAATTCAACAGTGCTGTGGGATTAAATGGTGATAAATCAGTAGTGATATGGTGAGTTTTTCTATGGTGTAATTTTACTATTTACTAATTTAATATGTTATTTTATTATTAGTTTGCATTACAAACACACATCTTAATATCTGTTCTTGCTAAAGCAAAAATTACGCTCTTAAGCATAAATAAAGCCATTATTTTCAGTATTTTTTACATTACAGAAAAGGCCCAAGAGAGAGAGAGAGAGAGAGAGAGAGAACAATTTGATGCAATAACAAAAACGATGCTGCTAAATTATCCACAGTGAAATTTCACAAAATGGAGGCATTAATGCCACTAAATCTGAACTTGCAAACATACAAAACTTGTATAGCGGTCATATTCTTTGAATTATATCCCTAAAAATAGTATAATAAACCTTCTCATGCCATCTTCAGCATCCTTTCCAGTAGCTCTAACACTATGGGAAAACTTCTCTTAAATCCAGGAGAGCTTCACGTATGAATATCACGCCTATTATCCAGCGTTGCTCCTGGGACTCGCACGCTTCACACGCCCACACGCCGGCTAATATAAACTCCAGCTGAAGTGATGTAATTAAAGTAATAGAACACGCCGTGGTTTATTTCCTAAATTAATACCGGGTGCAATGCGGGGATTAAGATTGGATTATGAAATTGCATTTTGGGTATTTGTAGCACGACATATCCAATACAGCCGGCTTTCTTCCACGTCTCACACCTACACTGTCTCGGTATGAAACTGGATCTAACAGAAAGCACAAAATGGGAGAAAAACCATTCTACCCATCAGTAACTCGCGTTATTTACTTCTACAAACTACCCTGACTGAATAAACTGTGAATTATTGGAGATCAACATCTGCCCTTAGACGTCCATTTAGAAGTAAACTGATTCTCTATTCTTTGCTCAGTGCAGGGAAACGTGATGAAATGCTTGTCCGTGTTAATCACACACACACACACACACACACACACACACACAAAACAGATTCAGCAGAAAGAACTTTAAAATTCTTGAGTATACCTTTAATGCACGTGTATGTATACATGTATAGATGGACTGCACACATTCCTCACTCCTGTGTGTGTGTGTGTGTGTGTGTGTGTGTGTGTGTGTGTGTGAGAGAGAGAGAGAGAGAGAGAGAGAGAGAGATGGGCATTACTCAGAGATGAGGCAAAGCCTTAAAATGTAAACAGTGCATGGAGATAGTGTCACTCCGAGACTCCGGGCGAGACGTAGACCACCCTCACACCTCACACACAGCCAATCGAAGCCGGGTGGTCTGGCGTCACGACCCTTACACGGATCTGTCATGCTTAGCACAGCTCTGCGACTTGCTCGTGTGCTGCTCTCCGTCACGATTCACACACAACATTCCCAAACGTCTCAAACGAAGCTCTCCACAAGCAGCAGACAGCATGAAGTGTTCCAATTCTTGGCAGGACCATGCATTTGGGACGAAGCCCTCGTGGCTGTGTGCCAGGTTATGTTTCTCATTTTCACCACTGCTGTCCAGGGATGGCTCCCTGCCTCTGTGTGTGTGTGTGTGTGTGCGTGTGAAGTGAAGTGGGGGAAGGCTGGAGAAACACCACTTGTGCTCATCATGCATGAGCTGCTCCTGATCGATAAGACGAGCTGAGGAAAAGGAGATGGGTGGAACAACCTGAACCTCCGATCCCCAATGACTCGTAAATCCCCAATGCAGGGGGAATGAGGAGCGACAGAGAGAGAGAGAGAGAGAGAGAGAGAGCAGTGAGAGAGCATCATGCTGCCTCAGCACTCCCCTGATACACTCCCTTTCTCTTTTTATTCCTCTCCTAGGAAACAAAGAGAAGGTACTGAATAATGGCACATTCTTTATATGAATCATGAGTCACGGACTCATTGACTCAGACGCATCAGGAAAGGTTTTTTCATTTCTCACAGTATTCACTATATAAATGATGGGCCTTTTTTGTATCAGACGTGCTCAGTAAGCTCCTGATTCATTCCCAAGGCATGCTTTGGCAGCAGGAATGTTTTCAGGACCTTTAGGAACAGCGCTGATCTCTGGTCTGCGCCCCATAGGCTTCCCCTACATGTGAGAAAACAAGATGGAGTGCTCTATAGGCTTATCTAAATGCAAGAAAACAAGATGGGGTGTCCTGTAGGCTTCTTTACATGCAGGAAAATGAGATGTAGTGCCCTATAGGCTTCTCTACATCAAACAAAATGAGATGTAGTGCCCTACAGGCTTCTCTACATCAGACAAAATGAGATGTAGTGCCCTATAGGCTTCTCTACATCAGACAAAATGAGATGTAGTGCCC
>CM075012.1:26486207-26513406 GCA_037576675.1 Pangasius sanitwongsei | reverse complement strand
GCTTCTCTACATCAGACAAAATGAGATGTAGTGCCCTATAGGCTTCTCTACATCAGACAAAATGAGATGTAGTGCCCCATAGGCTTCTCTACATCAGACAAAATGTGATGTAGTGCCCTATAGGCTTCTCTACATCAGACAAAATGTGATGTAGTGCCCTATAGTCTATAGACTAGAAGATGACTTGGATCAGGGGGAAGAAATGTAAGATCACGTTAAACAGTGATGATAAAACATTACTGCTGGTATATAAATAAAATGTAAACGTTAAATTAAATACATAACTGCAAGACTGATTTTATATCAGCATCATCCATCATATAATGACCCGAGAGCGCAGCCGGGCCCTGAGTGTTTATCCCCTAAGGCCAGATGTCACTTCCTGTCTCAGCTCTCAGAGAGGATCGCGGCCCGTTTCCCTTTTCTACGCATCAGTGTGTGAATCGAGAACCGGGTTCTCGTCAGATTTTCACACTTCAGTCTTTAATCTCGGGCTCGTCTGCTCGGGGTGGTGGGGTTGGAGCAGGCGAGGGACTACAGATGTCCGCTGTCATTAATAAACATGATGTTGAATAATTAAATCCGGTAAGTGGGGGAATATTGATGCAGCAAACAGGCTGAGCAGATTGGAGCAGCCACAGGGGAGGAGAGGACTGAAACGCCGCTAAATGTCACGGCTAACATGTCAGATTTCACTCCGAGCTCCTTAACTGGAAGCAAACGTTCAAAATCGATGATTTTTGGGATTTAAACACAGATTATATGCAGGTATCTAGTCTACATGTATCCTCAAGATGAATTTAATCTAAGCGGAATCTACGGCCAGGCACCAGTTTTCAGATTTAATGCTCTCATTATCAATCTGTTCATTGGGATTTACAGTAATCCATATAAACAGATTAAAAACATGTGGTTTTTGATACAGAGATATTTATTTAACATTTATGGAAGGAGTCTCCAGTATCAGTGCTTTGTAACAATCAGAGGTAAAGCTGTATTCTCTCTCATCTTCAGGACAGAGGAGTTTACGCTTTGTGGTTTCTCAATAGCATGACCAGCTGAGGTTTTTTTTTGTCTTATTAATGTCAAGAGGGAGAAAAAAAAAGAGCGGCTGGTGAGGGAACGACTGTTTATAGCTGCTATAACGTAAGTAAAATGTAATCGTTGTCAAATTGCTCTGATATAAGAAGAATAAAACACTCCGGGATGTGCGGTTATAGGAAAATAATCAAGTTTGGCGTGGTAACAGTAACGCCCTCATTATTTTACTACAACAGCAAGAAACGGAAAACGTCAGAGAAACAAAAACGTCTTTCACGAACGCTGAACTTTCTTTAAAAAAAAAAAGATTATTAACAATCGATACACTGTGTAACTGAACACATTTCTCAGCACGACACAGGAACAAATATCTCTTTGTGGCTCTCTTTTAGATGTGTGTGTGTGTGTGTCCAGCATGTTTGAGGCATGTTATATACTTAATGAAAGAATTTCAGTGTCTGAAAACAAACAGGAAATGATGTCGAGCCTCAGGGCAGAGGTGGCGTACATGTGTTTTAGCAGTGTGAGAGCGATGGAGCTCTGAAGTGAGTCACGGTGTAGAACAAGGTGTAAAGACCCGAGGGAGCGTTAATGAAAAGCGCGATGAGCGGTTCGCTCGAACACACGGCTAAAGGAAAACCTTCATCACAAGCTCGTGTACTTTGGCACATGACACACGAGAACGCATCTTTTACGTGCCGCTTGAATCGTCTCTCCAAGATGTAACGTGGATGAGCGACGTGTCGTTTGAGAACGAGTCGACTCTTTGAACTGCCTGTTTAAGATAAACACAGAGTCTCGACTCATACATGTTCAGTTTTTTTGTTTTAAATACTTGTAGGCAATTATTAGTATAAATGGAAATAAATCTTCTTCTAATGCAGAAAAGATGCAACAACATTAACGCTGGGATGCTTATTGTTTTTGTTAATGTACGCCTGTAGCACCTTCCTGGCTTATTTATTGAAAAAGATTTTTATAACGCGCAATGCAAAGTAATGTTATTTTGGTAATGAAAATGTAGAGTAAGATTTTCGATGATTTCAGCCATAGCTAGTCAAAGAAGAACATAAAGCAGGAGAAAGAATGTATTGTAAATCTCGTAAACTTGGCACAGAGTCGTTTGGGAGCTAAAAGATTCGACTCTTATTGGTGAGCTGAGTCTAATAATCTGGGTCAATGAAAAGACACAGAATTAAAAAAAAAAAAAGTAATTGTAGCATGATGTCCGCAATTCCAAGATGGCGGAACTTGGAATGCTATTTTCTGTGTTTAAGCAAATTTTATGTTCGTGCCTCTGAACCAAACAAAAATTGCAAAAATGGAAATGACGTAAAGATAACGGGTCAGAGATTCAGTGCTCATTCCATTTGATCATTTTTGCGTTACATTAGGGTTGTCAGTGTGACCAAAATACAATGAAAAGTCTTAGTGTAGCCTCTGTGTCTGTGCCAGGAAGAGAGAGAGAGAATGAGATGAAATGGCTAATACAAGTCAGACGTTTATCCCTTCAATCCCTGTAGAGTATTTTTCTTCCAAGCTTTTCCTATCTGTCAAGATTTGTATACCGGCTTTGTTCCCTTTTCTTCGATCTGTGACGGCTAGAACATATTCAGGTTTTTTTTAAATTTAATTAGACTTGCGTCCCTGCTGTGATGTGCCTGAGCTCTTTGTGACATGCAGATTGCTTGTTAAAGCTGCTCTGGTGTCATAGTGAAGCCCCTGTCCAGCTGACCCCTGACCCCCCGCAGAGCAGCTTCCTGCCCTCAGCCACGCTGCCCTGGAGCAAATCAGACAAAGAGACGGACAGAGAGAACTCAAATAGAAAGGAATGAATATCTGACATTAGCAGCAGGTCAAGGAGACTGGACTGTGGCATTGTGAGTGACAGATTGAACAATTATTTGAATTTAAATCAATTAAGGCTTCGGGGAATATTGGTGAGCTAATGATAGATCGTTCTGGTCATGTTTTAATTGTCTACTTTGTTGCATGTGATGGTGGAATATATGTATATATGCTTTTATACAGTATATATGCTACAGTAGCTACGAGAGTTGATAAATATAAAAAACAAGGTGCAGTGCAACACAGTGCAGCTTAAAAGAAAGTTTCCTTGCTAATGTTCTCGCTTCTCTCTGCTCAAGACTGGATTTATTCCTGCCTCTGCACAACTCAAGAACAGAAACCATGTAATTTCTTTCCTTTTGATGCAGAAATGTTGGGTGTGAACACGCCAACGCCAAAGGTAGCAATAAAACACTTGATCACACGGTTGGCCGATGTCTTAAAAGGGAGCTATATTTAAAATGGAAAAGCCACGACAGGAAAGAGCCTTGGATAATCAGAGGCAGAGCAGTTACACAGCAGACTCAGAGGCAGTTTAAGACAGGAATAAGGTATATGTCAAGCATTCTCATATAGTTGCCTTCATGGATGTTTAATATATAAAATATTCCACCCCTAAGGAGTACGTAATAAAGTGCAGGAAGTGTTTAAAAACCCCAGCAAGACTCACACCGTGTCACTGCCAAGAATGGACCCCTACCCAAACATCTGCTTAGCAGGGATTCTATGGTGTGTGTGTGTGTGTGGTTGAAGGTGGTTGTTGTGTAACAATCTATAACTGAAGTGGATTTAATTGGGATTTTTTTTTTTTTGGTTATGAATCTACACAAAATAGTCCATAAAAGAAAATCATCCCGCAGTGAAGCATGGTGGTGGTAGCATCATGTTAACCGTCACCTTTATGATTGCATCTCTGACTAATCCCCACTTTATTCAGGTCACTGAATTTTGCTGGACAAGCTCCTCTAGGTGCCATACTCTCTCCCTTTTTTCCCCCCCCATAATTGATTTAATGGTATTTCACGGGATGGTCAAAGTTTTGGATTATTTTTATACCCAAACCCTGATTGATACTTTTCCAGAACTTTGTCCCGGACTTGTTTTGCTCCTTGGTCATCATGACCAAACTATGGGTTCTTCCAGGAACAGGTGTATTCATATTAAGCTCATTTGACACTTCAACTCCACACAGGCCAATTCAGCTAATTATGCGACTTCTGATAGCACCAGAGCTAATTTAGGGGTTTCGCAGCAATGGTCACTTGTGAATAATTATGCAAACTATATTCATTTTTTCCCCTTCACTTCAATTATGGACGATTGCGTTTAAAATCCCGATCAAATCCACTTCAGTACCAGCTTGTAAAACTACACAATGTGGATATGTTCAAGGGGAGCAAATACTTATGCAAAGCACAGTGTCCTATATCTGCTATAATAGCCAGAGAGAGGTAGAAGAGTGCAGTATCCGCATGGCCGACACCAGCCTGACACCAGAAGAGAGGTGTGTTTGAAGCCGTGACAAGTGTGTGTGTGACCTCTAGTGGACAAACTCAGCACGTCAACTCGGAAGGTCATCAGACCCTGAACGACCTGAATGTTCATCTTTATAATTAATGTGTGCATCCAACATTTATTTTATAATCAAATACTGAGAAGTTTAAACTTCTTTCATCGACATGTCGCTCTATAAATGCTGTGCTGATGGAGGTGCGACGGGGTTTAGCCCTCACTTCACCTCTATCTGAAGTGAGCGATGCGGCGGCGCTTTAGCCCGTTAGTCGGTCGAGCTCTCTCTCACCTCCTCATCGGCACGCTCAGCTTCCAAAGCTTTAACTTTCCCACTAATAACGTCCTCAACACCACCAACTCATCATCTCGTAGATGGCTAACTAGCTGAGCCAAGTCTCTACTGTGCCTCATAGCCGCATTGCATTCTGGGACTTTGAGTCAGGCATTTGCACCAACATTTCCACTACTTCTATGCTGGATTTCTCATTAAATTCACACCAAAGATCACTAAACGCATCAAAAAAATTCAGTATAAACATGTTTAATGTGATTCACAGTGGAGTTTTCCTTTAATGCATCTGGAACATCAGGGAGACTTTCATATGTGATCACAGATAGAATTTTTTTTTTTGTTGTTTTTACATCACTGTTCTTTGCTCTATCCGTAAAAACAGCTCTACATCTGTCGTCTCGCCCCGGTTCTAAAGAGCTGATGAGCTGCAGACGACCTCCAGTGTGAAACATCTCTGCAATGACGGCTTGTTCACTGGCAGACTGTTTCACAAGTGCTGTTTACTCTGGTTGTGCACCAGGCAGGACTATAAATGATTTTATAAACATGTGCACGTGGGTTGTTTAAGGCCAGTTTCACAATAACAACCGATACGGGTCACTTCCAAAGAAAAACATAAATAAAAATGTAATGTGAATGTATCCAAATCTCCTGAAGCAGCTCAGCATGCACAGAGGCTCTCTTTCTCAGGAACAATGAGAGTAATTAAACCTCGTAGCATGAGCCTGAAAAAGGTGTGTTTTGATGATTCAGGAAGACAAAAATGGTTGCCAGAAAAATGGTTGCTGCGGTGGCTGGACTGAGTAAATTATTACCACCAGACCACCTCACGCAGGCTTTTAATAGCTCACCCTGTAAGAGTTTTATTAGCTCCCAAGTCAACTCTCAACACGTCTAACAAGCTACAAGAGTGCGTTTTCATTCTGTACATGTGGGGTCTGGAGAACAGCTTAGAGCAGGTTCCTGCTGAGAGCTGCACAGAGAGAACAGGATGGAACTTCACCATCGTGTTCCCTTTTTCTTGCTATTACAGTGGTGTGAGCATTGATTCAAGAAGAAGCTGAAATTCTCAAATTTCTGGTGCACATCTCAAGTCCCTCAAGTCCCTAACAACGGAAAAGACATGAGTGAAAGCAGCACATATCCTCGCAGATACGGCATTTAGTTCTGTTCCAGCACCAGATGGCCAGATCTCCAGACTGTGTGCAGTCCAACTCACGACACTTCATGAGGCAGGAAGTGTGTAAATGCCACAGTTAGCTGGTCTACAAGGCTCAACGCAGTGTCCTCAACAGTGAGGGCCGTATAAATCCAAAGCTTTCAGACCTGCAGCTGACGATGGCAAACTTGGTTTACTCCAAAAACTCCGATTATACAATGTCTCAAAGTCTCGTACAGTATTTTGTAGGACCCTTTTAATCATTTCTTCACTCACAATAGTTTTGTAAATAAAGCTCTAAATCTGTATAATCCCTGTTTTCAGAGGGAACAATTTGTGGTTTTGAAGTCTTTCCCCCATTTTCTCTGTAATTTGGTCTTGGCTGATCCCCACCCACCAACCAGCTCTCCCCTTATCATACGACATATTTACCAACCGGGAAGGAGGGTGAACCGTAAACACGTGATTCCGCCGAGACACGTGAAGTGAGCCAACCACATCTTTTCCAAAGGAAAAGCACTATCCGCCCCCTTCCACATACTTGACCTCACACAACACCCACGATTGGCTAGTGTCTCTGTGATTGACAGGGGAGAGAGCATGCCCCTGCCACCTACTCTCTTGGCTGGTGATTATGATTTCATTTAGTATAATTTCCTCATCCCCTAATATATCAATTTCGTGGCTACACCACTGCCAACACCTGGCGAGTTTCTGAATCAATTTACACGCGGTCTGAAAGAAATGAGGCAGCCATATTTGGTGAGTTACTGATTAACGTATTAAACGTAAAAAGAAACTGGCTGTAGTTCAGCAGCTCCAAGTTTTCTAAACAAACCAGTGCGGCTTTAGGAGCAGATCCTCTGCTGAGGCTGTTTGTGGCAGACTGACCATCTCTGGTCTGGTTAGTGAAGTGGCCACGTGTGACGTTCAAGCGATAAATGAAAGCAGGCAGTTTAAAGCCGCCTGGACAGATAAGAGCACATTCATCCTCAAAAGTTCAAAACAGAGGTCTCTTGGCTCTAATCCAAAGTGCTAACATGAAACAAATCATCACCGCTTTTTGTTAATGGTTTTATTTCTAGCTGTAAACTGATCACTAATGGTTAATCATTAGAAGGTAGCCGTTGTTGCTATTCAGTGATGTTAGTCTCTTATCCGGAAGTTTGTAAGCGAAGAGTTTTGTGTGTAAAACTTGTAGAAAAAAAAACTAATTGTAGGTCAGTAGCCCTTTAGTGTAAAAGGGGCGAATCAGGAGACCCTTTCAGAGGCTTGAAGCGTTTTTAACCGCCTTAACACAAGGACCATCTTTGACTCGTGTGCAATGCAATTCAGGCTGAAATTCCTGATTGTGTTCAGTCTGTTTGCATCTTACGACGTGTCTGGTGTCTGGTGTGTGTAAGTGCAGCGTCCATGCTTAGTTACACTGCATACTCAACGAGAACGAAAACATGAAAGAAGTGGACTTAAATTTTTGCACCGAGTGATGAAAGCTGGCCTAGATCTTAAGGGACGAGTGCCCAGCATTTCCATTTCATCATTCTGCACTTTAGCAGAATGCAAATTCTCTAAGAGGGAAAAAAAAAAAACAAGCTTTTTAAAAAGACAAGGACTTCTTCAAGCATGAGGCATTGGACACCATGTTTTCCTTTGATATACTCTTACATCAGATGTTGTGTTTGTAGGTTCTGGCTTGATGTCCATTAGATGAAGTCCATTTCGGGTATAGTTTACAAATCAACGACAGAAACCGAGATTGATAGAATTTAAACTGGAAGATCTATTAGGCCAAAGCTTTCCGCTTTTCCTGGATGACTCCATTTTTCCTGTGTGTCTTTGTGCAAAAAACAAGTCACCTAAAGACAGACTTACAGTTTAAAAGACTGAAGCGTGTTAGCTGCAGAGGAGATGAGTCTAGAATGATGCACAAGCTCAGTGGTGTGTGTGTGGTGTGTGTGTGCGTGTGTTACTCCAGACAGCTTTGTGGTTTATGAAGGTCTCTGTAGGTTACTGACTGAAGCCTCCAGAAAGTCTTATGACAAAACAATAGAGCTACAGTGGTGAGTAGATTATGTTTGGTTATGCTGGGAGGCTCTTGTGCACATGTAGACACTAAATCAACTGTGTGTGTGTGTGTGAGTGTGTGTGTGTGTGTGTGGATGCAGTAGCTATCAGCCAGCAGCCTCAAGACATTTATTAAGACATAACTTCATCAGATGGGCGTCACACTACGGGGATAAAGTCACATTTAGGCCACTACCTGCCCATATTCAGCTCGTGGTCGATTCATCGTGTTCACATGGTTCATTAATTCTGTCACAGAAAATACAGTCCTAAAGCATTTTTAACCAACAAAGCATGTTTATTTGAAACTAAACAGAGTGCTCTTAACATCCATTTGCCTTCCGTGACCTTTTCTGGTTGAGCCGATGTATTCACTGCAGTGTGATGAAGAAAAATCAGACATTTAAGATGGGGATAGTACATCATATTTTTAATCTTTTGTATTCTTTTCAAAGCAACTGAAACTGCATTACTGTTCTCACTGTATTGGCTGTACGTATAATTTGCTTAAAAGACAACAAGCATTAGGACACCACAAAGGCATTCATTCATTTTAAACTCTGCAGCCGCTGGTTGGAAAACAAAACACAGAACAGGCCTTGACTGCTTTTTTCTTTTTTTTTTTCTTTCCTTTTATGCCCCCCCTCACGCGTTCTGCATTCGATCCTTTAGGGGGAAAAAAAAAAGCCAGCGTCCTTTAAACTCTTCCATAGGAAGGTCACAGCTCCCCACCCTCCCCAAATTACAATTAGGCTACACAACATTTTGGCAAGCAAATTCCAAGGATTTTAAAACCTAGGTTTAAAACAGTGGGGTTGCATTTAAAAAAACAAAAAAAACAAACTAAAAACATGAAATAACGAAATGAAAATAAAACATTAAAATATCACCTACCAGTGAAATGCTCTATTGTGAGCCATCTATGGTGTACATAACTGGCATGAAAGGTAAAATCTTTTTTTTTTTTTTTTTTTTTTTTTTGGGCAACAGAACTGAGCAGGTCCTGTGGAAGCCGTTTGAAATAAGTACAGAGATGACAACTATACAAAATCTTTTTACCTACTGAGTGACGATTATGTTTCCTCAGTGTCCGTTTTCACTAGCTCAGGCTCAGTCCCAGTCTCGGCTTCTTCCCTCGGCGCGGTCTGTCCGCCGCCTGCAGCCACGAGCGGGGAAGCGGACACTTCCGGGGCTTGCGTTTCGTTTAGGGGCTCGGCTGTGGGGGCGGACGGGGAGGGGTGAGGCGGCTCGGCTGTTGGTTCTTTGTCAGTTTCAGGTTTGGAGTCCAGGTCGTGAACACTGTCACTAAAGGCGTCTTTCTTCTCTTGGCCGCCTGCGCTCTCTTTTTCAGGCTGCGGCTGCAGGGACGGCTTTGCGTCCGGCTGCGATTCGGCTTGTCTCGCTGCGGGTTGTGGTTCGTGCTGTAGGAGAGGTTTGGGATGCGACTCGGGCTGAGATGGAGGCAGGTTTAGCAGAGGCGTCGGTAGCGGGAGCAGCGGCTGGGATGGTCTGGGAAGAGGGAGGAGAGGTTGAGGTTGGGGGTTAACAGGAGCCCAGCCGCCGCGCTCTCTGTCTCTTTCCTTATCGTTATCCCGTTCTCTGTCTCTCTCTCGCTCCCGATTCCGATCTCGACCTCGCTCGCGGTCTCGTTCCCGTTCTCTGTCTCTCTCCCTGTGCCGGTTGTCATTCATTTCCCTGCGGAAGTCCCTGTCGTCGCGGTCCTTCTGCCTCTCCCAGGGTCGACGCCGATCATCAAAGTCCTGGTGCATGTTTGCATTGAAGGGACCTCCTCCACCACCTCCACCACCACCTCCTCCTCCTCCTCCTCGGTTCCAGCCCGGCCCTACCCCACCCATGGCTCCGCCTCGCATCTCAAAACGGTTTTGGAAATTCGGATTCCCCCGATCCTCCTGAAAGCTCTTCGGTGGTCCTGCTGACATTCCTCTCATATCTCGCTCGTCCAAGTCCCCGCGCGGTGCGCCCCAGCGCGTCTCGGCTCTGAAAGGGCCCGGCATGGGCTCCCGTCTCCCGGGTCCCTCTCGGCCCTCCATGTGCATGCCTCCTCTGGGAGGTCTCTCCAGCAGCGGAGCTCTCGCAGGCGTGGGTTCCGTCCTCATCTCAGGAGGAGGGGTCCTCAGCAGGCCCGTGCTCGGTTTCTCCGGAGGCGGGAAACGATAATCCTGATCGCCCTCTTGCTGGCCTCCGCTCTCTGAAGCAGTCGGTGTATTATCATTATTCGTTTTGTCCATGTTGTCTGGTGCAGGAGCTGTGGGAGTAGGGGCCCTCGCAAAGGGACCTTCTGCGCGATTAAAGTGCTCCATCTGAGGGAAAGGGGCTCGGGCGCGGGCCTGAAGAGAGGCGTCCAGGAGGCTGTTGGCTTGCTGCGCCAGGCCTTGCTGCATGAGCATGGGGAAACGAGCCCCGGCTCCCTGAAGGAGGTTCGGCCGCAGGTCGAGGGGCAGCAGCCCAGGCATCCTCTGGCCAGAGAGAGGGTGAGAGAGAGATGCAGAGGGGTGCATGCCCAGTAAACCCATCCCACTGCGCACTGCATTCTGCATTCCTGTTAACACACAGAAAGGAAACTTACTAAGCGAAGGCAAACTTTTAACAATATTTACCTGAGATCGAGACCTACGCAAGGACTTACAGAACAAGCTTTTGTCATTCTGTCATAGTAATAAGCTTTAAAAAAAAACAAAAAAAAAAAAACACAGCACTTGACTCTTACCCTGTAGTGTTATTTCATTAGGTGTGTCTACACTCTCTGCAGATGCAGTTGTCTTGTCAGTGCTGGCCTGCTGTGCTTGCGCTCCCACAGGGTTGAATACCGCTCCAGGCATTCCCGAGGGCATGAAGCTTGCTGGAATAGTGCTCGTCGGAGGGAGCATCGCTCCGAATGTCGAGTCTTTGTTGCCGTCTTGAGTAGGTTGTACCAGAGCTGTCAGGAAACAAATTGGACCCAATTAGAAACTATACTTTAACAAGCACCCTATAGAGATTTCATATGAGGATGAACCTACGTGTTTGGGCTGAGGCGAGACCAGCTCCGACGGCAGACGGAGCAACACCGGAAGGCGCCATGAAACCTAAAGATGAACACGGCGATTAATAAACCGGTCAAACTTTACGCTCACCGTCTGGTTCAGTGGAGAACCGTGAAACCAGCTGTACCTGGAGGAGGCTGCGTAGTGTTGAATCCAGGCCTGAGAAAGGGGGGTGGAGGACCGAAGCCTGGTGGGGGCATTGCCATGGTGACCGGAAAAGCGGGCGGGACCAGGCCAACAGCAGGGACCGTCTGTGCCACTGGGATCTTAGGAAGAGAAAATGGAGTTCGGACTAAAACTTGCTCTGTGCTGTAAATAGTTTAAATTCTAGTAAAAGAATATCTTTCTAGGAATAACAAACAGAAATACAACAGAGCCTCGTGTACCTGCACGGGCATCATGGCGACCTGCTGCGTGAAGGTTTCGTTCTGCGAAGTGCTCGCTGCAGTGCTCTCAGCAGCCACCGGCTGAACCTGGGGTTCCTTAGGTGCTTCTGTGTTCTTCTGAGCTTCCCATTCTGCCAAAATGAACAGAGCAGAGTCAGGAGGAAACATCTCACCAGCTCATGCTAACTGCTACACGGCTGTATTTCGGATGTTAGGATGTTTTCTCACCACTGTTGACCGTTTCCTGGTCGATCATGCCTCCTTCTGCAAAGCCGTCTAGGTCGTCCAGTTTGACCTTCTCCCAGGGGATGTAGGTCACTCCAAGGTCCACGTCCCAGAACTGTTTGTACTCCTGTTTCACACCCTTATTGAGAGCCCAGGCGATCTACACACACACACACACACACACACACACACCACAGCAAGGTCAGACCGATATAAGACCGAGTACTAATACTAACACTAAATACTCAACACCTTCTGACCAATCAGAGTCGAGAATAAAACAGCGCTGTGGTGTAACGACTGGTATCAGTTGATCAAGAGCAGATTACAAACCTTTATAACTTTGGACCCGATTTTATACGAGCCGGTGCTTAATTTCTGTCGTGCACGATAAGCGTCCTGTCGATGCACCATGCAGATGTAAGCACACCCTCTGGGAGGAATCATCTAAAACACACACACACACACACACGAAGTAAAGCCGTTATCAAAGAATAACCCAGTCAATAAAACCTTTCTGTTCTTTATCTAAGGATTTCCGGAAGTCAAGGAGCTTCCAGGATTCAGGGCTGATTTTTGGCAGATAGAGAAAAACAATTTAAGCTGAACACAAGTCACTTACATTGATGGACTCAATCTGGCCAAACTCTTCAAAAAGGTTGGTAAGGTCTTGCTGTGTGGCTTTCTTGTCCACTTGGCCCACCCACAGCGTAGTGCTACACACTGAAAGGAAATAAATCACAGATAAACAAATACGAATAAGAAAAAAAATATTATAGACTTAAGCTTTTATACTGCATAAACTGCATAATGAATAGTATTATTTTAGTTTGTCCTAAAACATCTGGAATATGATCATCATGTCTCATGACTGTAAGAATGATCCTCGATCGTACCACTGAGAAATTTGGAGCGGATGGGAGGAAGGCCTTTCTTTTGCCGCTCCTTTTCTCTCTCCCGTGCTCGCCGCTCGCTGGAGTAGGAACGAGAGGATTTCCTCTTCCGGTCTCTGGACCGCGAGCGCGACCGTTTCCGGTGTTTGCGCTTCCGAGACCCTGAGCGTGACCTTGACCTCCTCCTCTTTGGGGATCTGCAATAAGAAGTAAAATGAGCTCCGCTGTACAGTGAGACAGCGAGATAACGTATTATACCTATAACCGGCTGCTTGTCTGACCTGGAGCGGGACCGAGAGTGCGTTCTGGAACGAGTACCGCTGGTTTTCTTCTCCTCCGACTCAAACATGTCCTCATCTACAGTGTCCTGTCCCTCGTCCAGGTCCATGTCCTGCACCAAACACAAGCACAAAACCGCTCCTGGTTAGCTGTACACCCTTTTCTCCTTTTCGGTCTGAAAAGACTGTAACTAGTGTGACTGTTTTTAAAATTATATTATCATCTCTTCATTTATGTTTTGGTGGTTAACATTTCTGCATGTTTCCGCTTCCTCTAACTGCAGTGAACGACTGCTAGATAAATTCTTAAACAGAAATCGACTCATCATCTCAACATTCTGACTAAAGCTCTACATAAACACCTGAGGGTCACTAACATCCTCAGACACTTTAACATACACGTTTACTCAACATTACAATTTTAAAACTTAATTTCTTTCCCCCTCGTCTTTCTCTTTGTATTTAATTTGTTTCTAACTCCGCATGCTATCTCAGGTCTTTCATCACGTTGTACCACTTTATTCATAGCTTGAAATTATTTTTAGAAAATGTCTACTATGTTCCGCTACGTCTGCTCTCAATGTTTACAGTCAACGTTTAATCAAGATTGCGAACAAAATATATGAACATACTCGAAGTCAACGAAAGCTGGTCGGTGAATGTGATATTTGTTCTTGCCTGTTGTTGGTTGTCAATAGAATCGTCCAGTTTGGTTTCCTGTTCTTGGAGCTGTGGCTGGATGTTGCTCTGTGCCGGAGGGGCTGAGTTCTCAGGGCCGAAGATGCTCTCCTGGCTCTCCATGGCCATGGACTGAAGAAAGGAAGAGACAAAAGAAAAGGAAAAAATTACATTCCTCATCTAAGCACTGACTCATCATAATCCGTCGCTTCATTTTCACTTCAGAAAAGTTGCTTGTTTCTAAAACTATAAAACAAACGGTGTGTAAAAAGTAGCTGTGTAGCTTCTCCTCGGTCTCCTTTACCTTCTGCTGGTGCTGTTGGTGCTCTAGAATTTGTTTCTGAAACTGCTCGAGGTTCTGCTGCTGGAGCTGCTCAGCCAGCTGATGGAAGAGGGAGTTGTTAATGGACTCCGAAACCATGGGCCTGAAACAGAGGGAAAGACCGGTTAGTTCCTTCATCCGTCCTTCTTTCTCCTTCAATCTCATCACAGATTCCCACAGAAGTGCATGAAACTTCCTGCAGGGTCTAATTAACCTCCTCGATGGACGTCTGACGTTAACGTGAACAAGTTCAACAAATGTAAAGCAGTACATACAACTGAGGTGCTGCCGTGTCCTTTTTAGAATCCTCGCTGGCTTCGGACTCGCCGCCAAAGTCAAACTGTCCCAAGAGTTTCTGCAAGAGGACAGGACGATGTCAAAACTCTGTGTGTGTGTGTGTGTGTGTGTGTGTGAGAGAGAGAGAGAGAGACAGAGAGAGAGAGAGACAGAGAGTGAGAGAGTGAGAGAGAGAGACAGAGTGAGAGAGAGACAGAGAGAGAGAGCGAGAGCGAGCGAGAGAGAGAGAGAGAGAGAGCGCGAGCGAGAGAGTGAGCGCGAGCGAGAGTGAGAGAGAGACAGAGTGAGAGAGAGACAGAGAGACAGAGTGAGAGAGAGCGAGCGAGAGAGAGACAGAGAGAGAGAGCGAGAGCAAGAGAGAGAGCGAGAGCGCGAGCGAGAGAGAGAGAGCGCGAGCGAGAGTGAGAGAGAGACAGAGAGAGAGAGAGACAGAGAGTGAGAGCGAGAGCGAGCGAGCGAGAGAGAGAGAGAGTGAGAGACAGAGACAGAGAGAGAGCAGCCACAGAGGAAACTCAAAACTCAAAGGAAATGCATTTGGGGTCCACTAAAATGGCATGTGTGTGTGTGTGTGTGTGTGTGTGTGTTCGTTCTTCACCTTGTTGAAGGAGGACACTCTCTGCTCGAGCGGGTTGAGTGTGTTGGCTGCTGCGGCCGCTGTGAGCTGAGCGGTCAGGGCCTGCAGCTGGACCACCAGACCGGCATCCAGCGCCTGCAGGAGAGACGGCTGAGGCTTCTGCTGCTGCATCTGCAGACTCTGCACCAACTGCTGCAACTGCAAAACGGAGCGTACGGGAAATCATAACACATCGATATACCGATTTCTGCTCAGAAACGTTGTTTTCTCGATGCGTTATGTGGGGAGATGTAACAGATCCTGCGTATGTAACAGACATAAGTGAGCTCGGTCACTCCTCTGACACGTAATACGGCTCCATCTAGTGGGTCTTCCTGATATGACACTGTGTGTGGTTTTAACAGTATATACAGCATGTAGACTTACTTTATAGATTTGATAAGGCACTGCAGCAGCCAGTATTATATTTGAAAATTAATGATAAACATACTGATAGATGAAAACAGCCTCGAACCCAAGCCTAGTTTTAAGAGTGTGCAATGGAACATGTAAAAAATTAAAATCAGAGCTTATGAATCTTTTTTGAAAAGTTAGCATGATGATTGTAATTAAAACACTGCAGCACTGAGACGTGTTAATTCACTTATCGTGGCCTCTAACCGTCGCCGACTGATGATGGTGTCACCCGTGGCTTTGGACTGGTGTAGGCTGCAGTCAGCTGTAGTTAGTGTTAGTATTAGCGTTTTGTCAGATTTTTTACCTGTTAAGAAGTTCAGGAAAGCTCGCAAAACTGAATTCGGGACTGTAAATAAACTTAATGAGTTATAAATTTAAATTAAGAGTGTGTGCTCCCTGGTGAAGAGCAGCAGAGATACTTATTATAGACAATGCTTGTATAGTGAAGTCGCCCTGATAAACAGCATTTTCTTCATTTAAACCCCCCGCTTATGTTTCGCAGAAACACATTCACAGTTTTATCTGTTATTACGAGATACAACACAACTGAAACATTTTCCAATCGGCCAACTTGATAGCTTTCGGAATAGCTGGAATTTATCAGAGATTCCTGATAATAGTTTTTTATGCATTGGAAGCAGTTTTTTCCAAGCATGGAATGTGTATGCACATGAATAAGGTAAGAAGAAATAATGTTATGTTAACTAGAATAATAAATAAATCTTAATATCCATTTAACAAGATCTCTACGCATTGCCCCCCCCCCGATTAATTAATTTTAACTTCTTCTATTTAAAGGCAAACACTGAAGACAAAGACACTGAGTGATGCTAAACAGCAGATGGGATTTAAATCAGTTGCAGCCAATGATTTTTGGAAAACTCCTAAACACCCCATTAGATTCCACTCCACTTAATTGCACAGTGAAACCGGAGCAGCTCTTTGCATCTCCGCCAAGCAATTAAGCCCGTGTTACCCAGCTCAAAGACTCTGTGCCAGCGAGGCTCATTTTTAAGGACCCCAAACCACATGTAAGTACACTCCATGCCAGGGATCGCGTGGGTGAAGCAGAGAGCGAGACGGGGGCTGACCTGCTGCCCTTGAGGGCTCTGGAGGATCTGCGCTACAGCTGCCACGGTGTCCGAGTTGGAGATCTGAGAGGCCCAGTCTGGTAAACTGGGCATGATGTTGGCTGGAGTGGCTGGAGTAGCAGGAGTGCCTGTTAGACGAAGAGACAGACTGATTAAAAAAAAAGATTTCATAGATTCAATGGAGTATAATAATGATGTTTTGTGGTCGTTTATGTGCTTCTGAAATGCGCAGATCTACTACACAGAGAAACGGAGGGTCAGAACTTTAAACATATTCTACTATATTCTAATGTGTTCATAGTAAAAGAAGAAAAACAAGGGAAAAAAAATCAGTTTGAAACGATCAACACTGGAGTCTCTGAGACGGCAAACTATGAGAAAACAAACTGTTGAAATGAAGTATGAGAAAGTAATGTCATGTACTGGTTTCCATTTTTAACCAGTAGGCATCAGAAAAGAAAAAAATCTAAATATGAAGTAAGAAAATGTAAAGGATGAGGGAATAAAATACAACTTCTATGATTGAAGTGGAGGCTTAAATGAACTAAATAAATCTGTGCAAGTGCGCAGAAGTTTAATTTTTTTAAAGAAATTCCGTCTCAGATGTTTATTTCATGATGTCTGCGATATTCTCATAAAACTGCACAGCTGATAACCACTGATGGATTTTTAAAGGCAAAGAGTCGTCAGATCAGATAGTGAGTCTGTTTAGTTTAATGCTTTTTATAAACTTTTTTTAATGTATAAAACGTTTGAGTGCATTATCTCTGAAGGCATCTTTGCTTTACTGCATTTCTTTACATACAGTACTGTGTGTGTGTGTGTGTGTGTGAGAGAGAGGGAGAGAGAGAGACTAACCAGGAGTGGCGTTGTTGACAGGAACAGCGGTGCTGGCGGGAACAGGTGTGACGCTCGGGGGCGGGAGTCCAGCTGCCATGTCCAGTAACGGCTGGATGATGTCACTTTTGAACACGCTGTTTTTCTGCCACAGGTTGAGGACGCGGACGATCTTACTCTGAAACAGGAAAACGTTCCTTCACTCCATCTCGCGCTACTTTATCTACTCCGGTGATCCCCAAGCACATGCACTTTGTAAGGTACAGCAGAGAATAACATACAGGAAGCTACGAGTTAAACGATGCGGAGATCGGCGGGAGACTATTCAAATATTTCCAGACATATTTTGAGTGATTTGTGATCATATCGTCCGGATACGTTCGCATCACTTCTTTTAGCCATCGCTACACACACAAAGCCTGCAGTCCTTCTTTGTGTACGTACTTTTACGTTCACATCGTGGCTTGCGATCTGTGTAAATGATGGCGTCGTGATGAGCGTCAGATGCCCCAGAAACTTCCGAAATACTACGAAACACACACAGTCTTAACTGTGGAGACGTCCTACAGGCTGGACGTGAAAAGACCCTGACCATGTCAAATCCAATAACACTAGAGGGAACGACATAACGGTCAGATGCAAGAGTTTCGGATTCAGACATAACACTCGAAAAAAATTAAACGATACCTAACCGTGTGTGTTTAAGTCACTGAACGTTTTAGTTCGCTGAACAGATGAACAGAAATTAAGTTACATATTTAGATGTTAAAATTAAAGCAACATCATTCAGTGGGGTGTTTTTTGTTTTTTTGTTTTTTTGCTTGGCCTGTGATGATCTCCACAAAGTTATTTTCCTTTTCACATTCCTCCCTTTCAATCATGCGCATGCTCTCACACACTCTCGCTCACACACACTCTCACACAATGAGTACGAGCAGCGCCCCCTTGTGGCTAGAAGTAAGTGTGAGCGTTACAAGTCAGGTCCGTGTGGTCTGCGTGTAAAACATTTCGGTTTGGATTGCTGTAGCTCGCTGCTGATACGCTGCAGCTGTATTTAACTGCATGCACATTCTTATAAGAAAAACAAGTATAAATCAGAACTGTAAAAATAAATAAATAAATAAAAATTAGAAAGGATTTCACCCAGAAGCCCACAGTGACAGGACGGAGAGAGTACCTTGTCATCAGAGGGGCATCTGTAGAGGTTCTGGAAGGTGGTGATGATGTTCTTGCTGAAGCGTGGAGCGAACACGTCCTTCTCCTGGCCGAACTGGTGCCGCGACTGACGCACGATCGAGTCGATGACGTACAGACCGGGGACCTTGTACTCAGGCTTGCACTACAGAGGAACGGGGGAGAAAAAAAGGAAAAAAAAAAAAACATGGCACTTAAGAGTCAAGGTTAATAAATGAGTTTTGACTACAAAACTCTTTTTGGCTTCGTAAGATCACTGACCTTCTGAATGAACTTCTCCACACTTTGGACCACATGTTTGTAGAACTGGAGGGAAGAAAAAAAAAAAACAAGGAGAAAGCAAGGTGAATTATTTCATACACTGACACAAAAGCTAATTTATTTTCCTTTTTATTCCTCCCAGCATTAACCGATAGCACGGTTCAGTAAAAAAAACACACATTTATATATAAATTATAAGTAAACCGTAATAAACTGTAAACTCCAGTCACTGCACAGATTATATTTATTTTGAGTTTTAATCTACGCTTTTAAGTGAAACCTAACTGACCTAATCTACTAGGTCATGGGGGCGTCTGTCATTAAGGACAGACAAAGTGCAGCTTGAAAAGTCAAGTAAAGTTCGTACACATGAGCAGAGCAAACCGAGGGGCACGGGTGAGATCACGACTTCGAGAGGAACGAGATATAAAAGACACCTGAACAGTTTGTTCAGGTTTAAGAGGTGATTTTCGTCCAGGAATTAATTAGCCCTTTCCGGTTGGGATTAAAATGTACATGGGGTTCTTTATTCATTCGTATTCACGCCGAAACACGAGGCGACAACGTCCTCAACGTTGACGTAAAAAGTCCAGCACCTATTTGTGTTTCATTATATTTCTATTTATTTACAAACACACTGATTGGCATAATTACTGCTTTAGTAATAAACGAATAAGTCATTACTGATTTAGCAACACAGTAATATCAGTTCATCAAACAGTGCACGAAAGATTTACCTGAAATAATAATGTTAAATAAACAAGGTCATATTATAAATTACTTAATTTTTTTAAAACGCGAAAAAAGTAAGTAAGAAACGAAGAAATTTGGCTAACAAACTTAAGAATGAGACGATATTTTATCTTTATTGCGAACACGTTAAAGCTCAGGAGCAGTTTACTCACGAGCTGACGAAACATTGTGTACAATCTTTCACTATCCTGCGTACAAGTGATCTCATAATGCAGATTCTCAAACTTTTACTGCGTACTGAAAGTCATGTCTTTTCTGTAAGAAATAAAAAAAAAAAAATCAAAAACATCAATTCAGAGGCATCTCGGCTCCTCTGAAGAGGCAGCACAGAGTTTAAAACCCAGACAAACACAAATTTTAACAACATATAAAAAAAAAAGCTCCAGGAACTAGTCCTGCATTTAAGAGTTTTAAATCTGAAATAAAACAAACAAGATCTGAGCACAGATGAAATTTAAGCAGTTTAAAGCTTCGTACTCCTAATAATGAAACGAAATTTCTGTGCTACAGAGAAACCGAATTTGATCGAGTCACTTCAAACAGTCCACAGTGTCCTAATAACATTAATTACTGTAAACGCATCGTACACTACAGAACTTTACTAACAACGCCATTACGGCCAAACGTCACAGTGACATGGAGGCTAGTCCGTTACTAGCGGTGTAAAGATTCACTCCGGTCACGACTAAGTTCAGTTCTCGATACTGACTTCACAGTCTTGATTTTATTCTCAGAACATTTTGGGGGGAAAAAAATAAATAATAATTGAATGAGAAAAAAAAAATGCCTGAAAAGACTCCTTTTTCTTACTTCTGAATCATAAAGAGTGCAAAACAGTGCGCACTTTGTTTGTATAAAATGAAGTAAATCAAAAATTGTTACAAACAAAGGTTTAATATTGTAATCAAAACGTACTACAAGTTCACCATATCTTAAAAATAAATAAATACATTTGTAGATTTTCCCAAAATTTTGATTGAATAAATAAAGTGAGTTCTGGGATTTTGAAAACGATCGCGTGAAACATAATAAGCTACTTAACAGAAATAGAGCTCCAAGGTCGGCTAAAATGCCGGATTTCCGCCGCCTCTGGTGTTTGAAAGCTTCTGAAGAGCTTTTTCTTTTAACCGTTATAATGTATAATGCCAGCTGTGACCAGCTGCTTCAGATTGGGAGCTTTAGTGATCAAACAGTGCGACTATATCACACGCATAATTAACAGAATTCTGATTTACAGTCACATTTGTGCATCGTGATGCTTCATGTCACAGTGTATCGTTACACTGTCATGCTAATGACTTTCCATAGCCTTGGTCATGTAGTTTACACTCAAACATTATTGTAAACAAAAATAGTTTTTAAGGCTCTTTTAATGTGACGCCAATTTGCCGGATTACTGGTAAAATTCCACTTTGTAAGATAACTTCAGAAAAGAAATTAAATACTGCAACGTGTATCATGCTCATTGGAAATGATGATCAGTCGTTATATTTATTTATCCAAAAAACACAGTTTCCATGACACCAGGAGTCGAAACATCAGAGCTATCTGTTAAATAAATTCCCTCAAATACACACAACAGCTAGCTCTGTTACATCCTTAATATTGATTTAATTCTTATTTTGAAAAGAACTCTTAAGACCTTTTTGATGATTTTATTCTGAGGTCTAAAGCAGCTGGATTTTTTCTCCTGCCTGGAAATTAAACTAATTAAATTTACAATTCACAGCTTCTTAAAAATCACAGCATTAGCGGAGGTTTGTGGAGAACAAATAACACCTCGGATTAATAAAACTGTGACAGGATGTTATACAAGCACACACACACACACACACACACGCCACAAACACACACCTGAGCTAATTTTTTCCATAAAACCTGCCTTTAGACTTAAAAACAAAACGCACAGCATCCTCACACTGCTTTAAGAGCAGGATACACGTCTGCCTCAAAAAAAAACAAAAAAAACAAAACAAAAAAAACAAAACAAAAAAAAACAAAACACGTAGAACAACGACAACGCCTCCGGCGCCAACAGTATTCGACCTTGCTGTGACCTTGACTCTGTCTGGATCAATTCTGTGATCTAATCAGTTCATCTGCTGGTTACGATAATAATCTCATATAAATCTTATAAAAATTCAGCCACTAGTTCTTGCGCTTACGAGAATCTCGGATGGATCCACGGCGATAGACGAACAGACAACCTCGTACACATAAAAACTATAATAATAAAAAAATACATTTTTAAAAATAAGTAAAATTAATAAAGTAAAAGTACCAAAACTTTAGCTTTTTGTTAAAAGTTAAAGAGTATTTATATTTGTTTGAATCTCACAGCAAATACAAGACAAACATGACCTTAAACTGTATTGTCTTATTTTTATTATTTTCAGCAGTTCTCTGGACACAATTTATGTTCCTTTACTTACAAATCGTACAAGAATGGAGATTATTTCATTCTTCTAAACTCAAACACAGTGCTGAAACACTGATTCTTCTCAATACAGAACACAAAATGTTCGCAGGAATAACACCGTGATGTCTGCGTACTGCGCAGGTCCTGATGTTGGGTCATTAGCTCCTCATTTATGTTTTTAAACTGAGTGAATAAATATTTCCTCAAACTGTCAGATTATCCTACACAGGGATTAAAACCAGTTCAACATTCATTTTGGACAGAAGTGAGGTCTTTACGTTCCTGCTCCAGTGCTCCACAGCGCCCTCTTCAGCTGGAAGCTGGTTAGAACGTGATCAGAAATAATGAGGTTCTCTACATATGATCGCCTGCCCTGCGTACAGGAAGCCTTTATTTTAGCCTGAATAAAAAACAAACGTGTATTTATTTATTTATAACATTTTCAGACCATCGTTCTACTTCTATATCGTTCTAAAATGACTATAACGGCTATCTAGCGTCACAACTTCCTGTAGCCAGGCAGGAAGTGATGAATTCTGCACAGGCTGAATGGGAAACTTCTTGAAATCATGTTGAAATCGAAAAACACCACTAACCTTTTTTTTTTTTAAATAAAATTTTCACTCCGGAACAATTCCGAGTTATCGATTACGTTCGATGAAAAAAGTGTTCGGATTTTGGTTTTCGTTCCCGGGAAAGTTTTCTAATTCCAGGTTATAAACACGCATCACCACTGGATACCATCGAATCCGTCGGATTGACTCGTTAACGCTAACAGTTAAATGTTCACGAATCACGTAATGCAATTTTATTATAAATATTAGAATTGATCCCACGCACTTGGCCCTAGAAAAATAATCACACGCCAAAGAAGATCAACACATACGCCATAAACAAGCAAAACATACAACTTAAACAATTAGCAAGAAATAAATAACGTTACAATAAACTGGTCAGTTTGTTTGTAGTGAGCGTGCACACACACACACACACACACCCCCAACACACACACCCCAACACACACACACACACATCCAATACACACACACACACACACCCATCCTACTGCCCTGTCCAACACTGAGCGCGTCACTAACACTAATCAGAGACGTGTCTGATTTGTGTCTCCGTAATGACGTTTTCCACACTGTGTGTAAATGTGAGACGACTGCACAATTTATTAATAATATTTAAAGCTTTAAAGCTGTTTAACAGTGTAACAGCGCCACCTGCAGTTTGATCTTAAGGTTAGGATTTATATTTATTTATTTATTTGTTTATTTTTAAACTCCAGTAGACAACCGCTCGTCCCGATTCATTCTCGATGAGTCAAGGCGACACGGGCGGAGCAGCAAGCGGGCTGGAGCCCAAGAAATCAACAGTTAAAAAAGAAAAAAGAAAAAAAGAAAGAAAGAAAAGTTCAAAAGCAAAAATGTGTCTGTGAAGCAGAGCGCAAGACATTAAGACATTCTTAAAAAAGACTCTTCTTTATCAAATAAATAATATTAATTCAAAGTGGCAGCTGGTCGACCAAACGCTGGTCTCGATCGTCCAAATTCAACTCAAAAATAAATAAATAAATAAAATATATAATATTATATTATATTATATTTCCCAGCCCTAATCCAGACTTTACTCTAAGTAAAGACGACAGAAAGTCAAAACAAAAACAGAATCAAAATGAAACAAAAAGACAATTTAACAAAACATTTCAAAGAATATTTCCTTGATTTTTAAAATAAACAGAGAAAAGAATTTATGACCTGTTTACATCCGCACCGTCATTTTCACAAATCTACAGAAACATCCTAAATTATTTTTGCGCCGTATTTACACAAAGAGCCAGCAGTACCGCGAATTACACGCACACTGCTACACACTGCTACACGGAGGACTCGTTCACCTTAATTTAAAATCTCATCTGATGCACGAGACAACGTGCCCAAGTAAAAACAGGTATACGGAGAGCAAACTTTACAGACAGCAAAACAAAATCACACGGAGAAAAAATAAATAGCTGCGAAATGTTTCATAAATCTGAGCGTCTGTAATAAAAGTAATCACTTCTGAAGCCCAGACGCTTTTCTGTTCACTACATCGAACATAACATCAGGTCTGTAGAAGGTGCGTAAAGCTCCACACACCCAAAAGAACCTGATTCATGTGACAGGCACTGAATAAATCACGCTACTCTGCCGTAGTCTGGAGTCACATACAATAAAAAAATAAATAAATTCACAAGCGAGGAGAAGCTTTTTACTAACTGACTAGTTGGTCAAATCCATCAGGCGGCTGCTCGCGTCCAATTTTTGTCTTTGCTACAAAATGTCTACTGAAAACAATTTAAGCAAATTGAGAAACAGGAATTTAAATAATATGAACAACTCACGCAAGACTAACAGTCGCACGAGCAAAGCTACAGCCGTAGCAGAAGGTACTCAATTTGCGTACGTGAACATAAAGTTAATATAAATGATAAAATCTGACTTAAATATATTATTTTAACTCACCATCAGCTTCTCAAACAAGTGAAATATTAAGACTAGAGATTGTACTGATCCCAGAAAGAAAAGAAAAGGAAACAAAAACGGCGGATCGGATATCGGAGGGGAAAAAAAGAACAAATTTGAATGAATTTGTTTGGAATTGGATTTGGGATTTTTTTTCTTCCTGGAACTGGAAATGTTTACATATAAAGAGACCTGATTTTTTTTTTTTTAAGGATAGGATTTATACAAGTGATTTCTGTGTAAAAGCTGCGGTTTTATAAATCGTGTTTTTAGCTCCGTATTTTCTTCTGTAGTGCTTCAGGATAAAAAAATTAAATTTAAAGCTTTGAATTTTTTTTAAAAAAAGAACATCAACCGGCTGATGCTCCAGGTTTCAGTATCAGTTTTGGAAAAGAAAAAGTGGAATCGTGTCGTTTCTGCTTCAGACAAATACGTTACATCAGTCGCCTTCGTAGTTTTTAAACTTCTGATGCAGAAATGAGTTTTACCGTTTAATAATCTCCCACTGGTCTCAGGCGGATCCCCGGACACCCCCACCACTAACCTAACCTCTGACTAGTTCTCTGACTAGCTATCGATTAATGAACGTGAGTGTGTGTGTGTGTGTGTGTGTGTGTTGATCTGATGAGTACAAAGGTGAAATGTGAGAGAAATTAAAGAATGTACTAATGTTTCTTGACTCAAGTTTAATGCCAAACTTTGCTGTTGTTTTTTTTAAATTATTTATTTATTTATTTTTATTAGCTAGTAAAGGAATTTACTTGTCAGAAATGATTAAAATATGAGAAAAATTATTTTTTTTTGTTACATCTTTCATGAAATTTGCCAGAGTAGAAAACAATATTGGAGAAAAAGCTGCATTAAACAAATAAGTAAATAAATAAATAAACTAGACGTCCAATGGGATGCGATATCAAGTTACATAAAGGAGATTTAAAGGTGCAGTAGTCCATTTCTTTTTTGCATTTCTTACTTGTACAAATAAGCTGAAAGATGTGTAGAAAGTGATTAAAATAAATAAATAAAGTTTAGAGCCCTGGCCTTAAGTGAAGTCTGCTAAGTGGCTGGGAAAATCCGTTCGGAAAACTGAACTCCGGTCCGGAATGCGTGTTTGGGTTTGGATGAGCCTCCTGTCAATCATTTTACAGACACACACTAAGGGCCACCTGTTGATCCTGGGGGCGGAGCTTCATGAAAATGGGCGGGAATGGGGAGGTGGGCTCGAGGAGTTAAATATAAATAAATACATATACACACATCATTCAAATGTTGAATCCACCTAAGTAACAATTAGACACCTTGAGAATTTGTTTTACTGATTTTACTGAAGGCACTGAATGCATTTTTAATTTATATCTTCAGTGCAGGAACACGGAGGAGCGGGTCGATGTTATAAAAGTACCGAAAAGCCTCTCGACAAGCGTACGACATCAAATCTACTGATCTACTAAAATTCAGAACAATCTGTAGAAATCTGTTTAATATCATTTACTCCTCTGCTACTTAAACCTGAAATGTATAAATACACACATATTACGCATTACATACATTATATACATGTAGTATAAACGTGCTATTTGTTAAATCACAAATAATTAAGCACTGAAAAATCACTTGGTAGCCAAACACGAAGGAAGGAAATCCAGACTAGTCCTGAAGCACCTGAGGATATTCAGTACTACTGATAAATCCTGACTGAGGTCAGTAATCTAGTCTTTATTTATTTATTTATTTATTTATTTATTTATTCTCAATCTGACAGACTCGTCTCTGTAACTTAAAGTGGCGGAGCTCCGTCTAAGCTCATTAATTCCTGTTCAGTGTTTATTAAAGATAAATTACATGATTTATTATTGTTTGACTACATCTATGACCTTCTAAGCGAGTTATTTATATATATATATATAAAAAATAAATAATAATAATAAAGACGCAAGGAGCCTGATAACTAAAGCAGTCTGTAAAGCAAAAAAGAAAACACTGATGAGATGAAATGAGAGGCGTTAAAGCCAGACGGTAAAATTAAATTAAAATAATATTTCTTACAAGCGTTATTTTGTGTTGAATACATTTTCCCATCGTTATTGTTTCTTAGTGTTATTATTCCTTCATCGCACACTTCCGCAGGAAATCTGTAAATATCTTATTTGTAATATTAAACTTTAACGCTGACCCGCGTGGCTGTTTGACTGAAAATGTAATTAATGTACTGTACACTCTCCCATCATTATTACTGTTTCCCATAAAATAATGAGCAATTGTTAAATTATATTTATTAGATTATTAAATTTAAAAAAAGCAAAATGGCGGTCTCTGATCTGCGCTCAGTATTGCGTATGTATTACACACAGGCTGCGTTAAACAAAATGCGATTATTGTCGAGAATAACACTATAACCAGATTTTTACTGAAGGTGATGACGGGGAAAGTCCACGTCCTTAAGAAGGTCTGTTTAGTGCAAAATTAATACAGGAAATAAATTCTCAGAGGAACGTCAACTCAAAATATATCACAGTATTTGTTACAGCAATAAACAGACAGATAGATAGATAGATAGATGGATAGATTTGGTCCTGTACAGGGATAAATTACACTCCAGCTGAAAAGAAGATCACACTCCTCTAGAAGAGAGAAGAACCGCTGAAGGTAAAGGCGTGTCTCAGGACTGAGGGACTGAGTGTATATTTGGATATTACGCTGCAGTAATAAAAGAGGTGAGCTGTCGGAGAAGATACGTGTGTAAGCCGTAACCCATTCTTTTTTGTAAAAACATTCACAAAAATAAATAAATAAATAAATCATTAAATCGTTCTAAAAGGTTAGGAGCTTCTATACATTATAAACCTGCAGACTTCTGAAATATGGAAGACCATACTTTAAATGTTGCTTTATATTCACGTATTTTTGAAGTACAATGATTTAAAGTAAGGGAACGTTTGTGAGGTTATATATATATATATATATGTGTGTGTGTGTGTGTGTGAGAGTGAGAGAGAGAGAGAGAGAGAGAGAGTGTGTGTGTGTGTGTGTGTGTGTGTGTGTGTGTGTGAGTGAGTGAGTGAGTG
>CM075012.1:26423015-26480049 GCA_037576675.1 Pangasius sanitwongsei | reverse complement strand
ATATATATATATATATATATATATATATATATATATATATATATAAAAATAAAATATAAACCTTAATAATAATAAGTTCTCCAGTTTAGTAAACATGTCCTATAGCTAAACGTTTCCAGATATCATGTCATCCTTTGGTAATTTGCATATTGGATGTGATTGGTTAAAAGTCACTGTGCCTGTGTTATGATGTCACAACTTGAGCTTCCCTGAATGTTTTATACAAAATCATTTTTATACCGATAGCAGTTGTATTTAAAATAGAAAAAAATGACCTAAGGACCAAAACAACCAATCAGAATTAGCTATCTGAGAGGAGTTCAACCCTTTAAATCAAGCTTTTCAGTATAAGGGGACTTTAAATTGTTATCTCTCTCAGTGGCTCCAACTGTGGTTACGCCGTTATAGTTTACTACATCATGTTACAGATGTCTCTGAAAGCATATCTTTTATTAATGTTGGGTCCTCACCTGCTCTCTGATGGGCCTGGATCTCCTCCAGACCCGTGAGGGTGCGGATGGA
Organism: Pangasius sanitwongsei; assembly: GCA_037576675.1. Lineage (NCBI taxonomy): Eukaryota > Metazoa > Chordata > Actinopteri > Siluriformes > Pangasiidae > Pangasius > Pangasius sanitwongsei. The sequence continues at coordinate 26,479,527 of CM075012.1, read as the reverse complement.
TCTGCGCTCCTTGAAGGCCACTGTGGGAAGAATGTCCTCCTCGTTGGCTAAGCTCATCATCGAGCCCTTGGCTGGGCTGGGAAGCTTGATCACTTCTTCTAAGGGGAGGCTGTGGAGGGGCTTCACGTTCTCATTTAGCGGTGTGGACGACAACGCAGGTTTCTACGAGACAACGTGAACATATGTATGAATACACGGCTTTTTTAAGATCGCAAAATTGTGGAGAAACATCTCAGGGAGCATGAGCTTTTTTTATTTTTCATTTTATTTGGTCATTTTAAGGGATAAAAACATAAAAAGGAAGGTCATCTTAGCAATATCTTTGCCTCTGCCAAATAGGGAAAACATTAGACTTGGGTGGATTTGTTGAAATTAAAAAGTAAAAGAATAATCCGTAATTCTCTTTATTACCTTCTCAGCATCTGTCTTCCTTGTTCTTTTCATAATTTCTTCTAACCGCTGTGGAGACCAATGTAACATATTAGCACATAAAACATCTCGTTCTGGGTTTTTTCTGTATGGAGATGGAGATAGAGATGGTTGGCCTGTAATTTTCTAGGATGTGAGATATAAATACGGTCAATCAGGCCAGCTCTCAGTCTCAGTGCTCGGGATGACCTACATTCACTCCTGAGCTGACGACCATCTTACCTTCTTCCTCTCCTGCCGTTCAGTTTCCTCTCTCTGGAATCGTGACTCTCTCTCGAGCCTCTGCCTCTCCTCCTCTTCTTCTTTCTGAAAGCAAAGATGAAATGTAATACCTTTGAGAAACATACAGAGGAAGCTGGATGCATAATGAGCTTAGTCACTGTAGTTAAAGGAGCAGTTTGTGATGTTTAGAGCCCTCTGCTGCCTGTGAAGTGAACTGCAACTGCAATTAAAGTAATGATGATCATATGGTGAAAGTTTTCTGTAGGTTTATACGCATTTCAGTATCATTCAAGTGAGTGATAAAACACGTGAACTCCTCAGTCCTCTGCCCTGAAGCTCTGACTGTTACAAAGCACTGACACTGGAGACTCCTTCCATAAATGTTAAACAAACGTCTACCTACAGAAAACTTCACCACAAGATTATGTGAAGCGTTCGCTGTACAAGTCCCTGTTAATGAGTTGTTATGCTAGAAACAATATTACAACGTATTAGAAGGAGCGCATTCATTTCAATTTGTAGCTGCTGTTATAGAAAATTAATCAACACCTTCTGACCAATCAGAATGGGGAATTCAAGACCACTGTGATATAGGAGCTTATGAACACATCTGTGACCTGTTGCTGAAGTCTCCTCTCCTCCTCTCTTTGCCTCTGAGCCTTCTCCTCTTCTGCCTTCCTTCGTTCCTCCTCCTCCCTCATCCTTTTCTCCTCACACCGGGCCTCTGCCTCAAGCCTCACTCGCTCCTCAGCTCTCCGATGGGGCAATTCTTCTCTCCCTCGCCTGAACACACACACACATACACACACACCAATACACAGCCATACACTTTTACCACTTTAAGAAATATCATAGCTCCAGTGCAAAACCATAGAAGCAAACGATAACGTATTAGGACAAGCGCATTAATATAAACCTTTGATTTGCAGCTGCACTATTGTCAGAGCTGCTGTTATAGAAAATGAACCAAAACCTTCTGACCAATCACAATCCAGAATTTAGCAGTGCTCCCTCTTTCTCCCTCTTTCTCCTCACCGCTCTGTTTCCTCCCTCTGCCAGCGTTCTTCTTCCTCTCTCTCTCTCTGCCGTCGAGCTTGTCGCCTCTTCTCCGCCAGCAGACGTGAAGCCTCTTCAGGGTCTGTGGTTCCTGCTGAGGGTTTGCTCTGGGCTCTGACACTTCGCTCTAAAAAACAGCAACAACAACAACAACAACACAAAGAACAGTTGTTATTAATTAAAAAAAAAGCGCTGATGTTTCCGCATGAAGAAATAACCAGGCTGTTTTACTTGATTCTGGGGTAAAGGAATTAATTGTGCTTAGTTTGCAGCTACTATAAAGAAAAAAGGCCCAAACCGGAACCAGTGGAACTTTGTCATTGATTATTTTCCTATAAGAGCATGACATGGAGAGTGTTATTCCTTAAATAACATTGAGAAATAAAAATTGCTTTTAATGGCACAAACAGTACCTCAAAATGATAAATTTTTTGCTTTTATTTTGTTTGTTTTTACTCTGTGCTTTTTTCCTCCCAATTCCCTACGAACGACAAGATGCATTGTGGGTATTCTGTGCCCTCTATGCTAAATAATTTGGACACTAACACTAATATTGCACTACATATACTCTGCTATGCTTTCATGGCTACATACCCTATGTATTATATGTACATGTAATATATATGATGGGTTGCATGTAACCAATCAGCAATGGACAGTGCTGCTAACTCCACCCCCAAAGTACCATTAGTTGGTGCTGATCTTATGCAGTAACCAAAAACAACCCAAATGGTACTGAAAGGATGGCCAATAGGGGAAAAAAACAGTTCAAGTTTTTGGGTACCAAAACTTCAGGAACGTGGTGGAAAAAACCCTATAACTCACAATTTCAAGCTTTTAAACTGGTTGTGGATCAAAAGCTGTTCCTTCCCTCACCATTAGGAGCGTGAGGACATGCAGGAGTAGCCAGAGGTCTGTTAGAGCCCGGGTTCTCCCGGACCGGTCCATCACACCCGGCGTCCTCATGCGAGCACACAGCAGCTGACTGGTCACGCTGAGGCTGATGGGAGTTCAGCGACTCTGGATCTTCCTCCTCAGGCAGCGGGGGCAAACACTCCTGACTGGGGGAAACTCTCAGAGTCAGCCTCAGTCTAGAAACACAGACAGGATCTGTTTATTATCTTTATATACCACAGTTCTGATTCTATAACAGCAGCTCTGACTGTAGTGCAGCTGCAAATCACAGGTTTATATTAATAACACCTTATGGTTTCTATAGTAACAGTTCATTCACAAGGACTTGTACGGTGTGTAATTGTTTCCGCTAAGTGGTGTCGAGTTAATGATTTTTGTCACTAGCTTTGGCGACTTGTTAGACCCCTTTAATGACTTTATTTAAAAAACAAGTCTAGCAACAAATATGGCAACTGTCACGACTGTCTTTTATTTGATACGTCTCTCCAAGTTACAAGTTATAAGACAAGACAGCAGGTTCACTCGACTTACCACCAGCCAGCAGCCAATCACTGGTCAACATTGTTTCCAACAAAAAAAATCACAGATCACTGTTGTTCCTAGCAACAAATCACTGCTCACTATTCTTTCCCAACATCAATCACTAATCACCATTGTTCCTAATGACAAATTACCATTGTTCCCATCGAAGAATCACTGATCACCATTAACAACCAATCAGCGCTCACCATTGCTCCCAATGACCAATCACTGATAAGCATTGCTCCCAACAATCAATCAGCTCTCACCATTGTTCCCAATGACCAATCACGGATAAGCATTGCTCCCAACAATCAATCAGTGCTCACCATTCTTTCCCAACAACCAATCACTGATCACCATTATTCCCACTGACCAATCACCATTATCCCCACTGACCAATCACTGATCACCACTGTTCCTGACGACCAATCAGGTGGTCGCAGTAACTCCGCTTCATCACACCACCCTGTCATTTTCCTATAACAGTTTTAGAGAGTTTTATTCCATGGGTAACATGTAGCTTTAATGTTTTTTTTTTCAAAGGAGACATATATATCTAATACATTACATAAGATATATGTTACACACCCTGTTAACGAGGCTATTGTTTTGTCCTCTGTCCCTGATGTGGAGCTGACTTTAACACTCGCTGTGTGAGAATTGGGCTTTTTCCGTTCTTGCCTCTCGAGATTTGAACCCTGAGACCCACAACACAAACAAACAGAGACAAAGAGCTTGAATTACATTACCATCTCAGTGCACATTATTAGCAGGCTTAATAAGCAAAGCAGGAAGCTCACCAGTTTATTTCCGGAGGTTTGGAGGCTGTCATCCATCACCCCGGGCCTGACGGCCTTGCCGTGTGTCGATGCTCCGCCAGGTTTCTGAGGACTGCTATTGCTCATAGTGTGGCATGAAACTGCACGTCGACAAATATGAACAACTGAACAATGACAACATGGGTTTTTGATTATATAAAAAAAAAAGAGTGAAAATGAGTGAAGGAAAAGAGGACGAGAGAAAAGCAAGCACTAGCATTAGCACAGCTGCTTTGCTTGCAGTTTTCTGTAAACCTCTGGGCGATTGGGATTTGCTATTTTTAAAGAAGCAGTTTGTCATTTTTAGGGCTCTCTGCGACTGCTGTCTCCTTCTCCAAACTGACCCACTCACTCTTCTGAAACTTATGCTTTCAGAGTCATCTTTTAAGAAAAACTGCCAAAGCTAAGCAGTATTCACTCAATAGGAGGTGTAGCCAATTTCTGGGCAAGAAAAACATTAAAAAAAAAAAAGCTTTAATATGAAGAAAATAGCCTGATCCACTGTATGGGAATATTGTGAATCACAATGTTTCTAAGGTGTCCTTGAATATATAAGATTATGACAATTCAAGAAACATTTTGAAAATTACAAACGGCAGCTTTAATACACTGTAACTTGCACCTTTAATATACTCTCTCTGGTTACCTTCTCTCTGCTGTCTGAGAGTGGCCCACTCCCTCGCCTGAAACTATTCTTCATTCTTTGTGAATCGTCTTTTAAGAAGGCAAAGCTAAGCAGTATTGCTTTAACAGGAGGTGGAGCCAATTTCAGGGCCAGAAAAATGTAAAATAACACTTTAAAATGAAAATGAAAATCCTGCTGTACAGCAATGTTGTGAACCACAATGCTTCTAAGGTGTCACTGATTATTACAGCTTGAGAAACTCTTTTAAAATTACAAACTGCACCTTTAATATATTACACAGTGCACCTTTAATATATTCCATCTGGTTACCTTCTCCTCTGGACAGACATACAGTGCTCCTGCTCCTGGCTAGATAAGAGATTGTAGGAGTCTGAAGGCGATTAACCAGGTTTATCTCCCACTGACTAAGAGCACGACGTTTAGCTAGAGAGAAGCAAAGCACAGACACTTAAAGCAAAGAGGAAAGTACGAGGTTAATAAAGAACACGCGAGAAGCCAAGGAGAGGGGTTTAGTCCTTTAAAAACATGCACTCGCAGGATTTTACCGTTTGTGTTGTTCTTAGTATTGCACACTCTCCTCTGTGTACTTCTCTGTTTGGCTTTCTGGCTCCTCTCCAAGGTCTTCTGCACCACAGACTCGTACCGCTCCTGAGAGAAAAGACCAGAACGTTACGTTACACACCAAGTCACTTACACTTCATTGTAGGAAATAATCTACAACAGTCTGAATCAAATCCAAAAATCTCTAAGCTGCTACTACCGTAGTGTAGTTTGAGTAATAATGTTTATGTAGAATATCATAGATACATCATAGATAGTCATAGATAATTAAGTCCTGGTAAAATTACAAGTCATGAAAATTACGAGTCAAAGTCTTGGAGTTGAAGTCCATACACTCTCAGAAAAAAGCCTTAAAGGTTCTACACAGAATCCTCCAGAAGAACCCTTTCAAGAAGCTAAGAAGCATTATATCCAAAATTATATCCACAGAACCCCTCTTCTTTTCTAAGAGTGTGGGCAAACCGTTAAAGGTGCTACGTGTCGCTTATCCAAAGAACCAATGATGAACCTTTAAATGATTAGTTTTCTTCTATGAGTGTGTTGAATCCCTTAAAGCTTCTATGTAGGTTCTCTGTAGAACCATACAACAGTGTATCAACTCTATCAGAGAGAGTTCCAAGAAGAACCCTGGAGGAACCCATTCTTCTACTACATGACAGTATTTCCCTTTCCGAAAGGGTTTCCAAGTAGAACAAAATAAACATTTTTAGATAAAAAGGTTCATTCTAGTACTTTAAAACGTTCTTCATCCTGTTCATTTGGAGAAACCCTTAAAGATCCCATAAACAGAACCCAATCACAGCAACCAAAAAAATGCCAAAAGCAAACATTCTTCGAGAAAAAGGTTTAGTAGAACATTAAAGCATTCTTCATCATGTCCATTTGGAGGACACTTTAAAGGTTCTATGTAGAACCCTACAATACAAGAGCACTGCCATTACACAAAGAATTCCAAGCAGAACCTAATTAGTAAGTTAAGATCTTTCTACTAGAACGCCGTTAGCCAACAGCAAATAACCAAAAAATAACAAAAGCAACATCTCTTAGAGTTAATTCTAGAAACATAAAGGATTTTTTAAAAGGTTCTATACAGAACCCTACAACAGAGTATTTCTTTTTCAGACAGGATTCCTAAGGAAGCTTTTCTATCCACGAAACTTACTCGCTCTTCTTTGAGCCTCTGTCTGCGTTTTTCCTCCACAGCGTTCCTCCTCCTCTCCTCCCTCTGCCTCTGCTCCTCCAGCTTTTTCCGACGCTCCTCCAGGTGTTTCTCGTAGAACCTCCGGGCTCTCTCCTCTCGGGCCAGCCAGCCGCGCTCCCGTGAAGCTAAACACAGCCACAAGCTAACAGTTGGTAAAAAAAAAGAAACCCTGTGAAAATGAAAAACGATGCTTGTGTAAATAAATACCGAGCTGTTTGAGGTGCTCCTCTCTCCGTTCTCGAGCCAGTCGCAGTCTCTCATCTATCTTCAGCGTGTGAGACTCTGAGAAACGTGTAACAGAACATACAAACGTTCATACAATTACCTCTGACACTGGAGACTCCTTCCATAAATGTTAAACGAACGTCTCTTTACAGAAAACGTCACCGTATCAGCAATTACACGTGTTTTTTAATCTGTTTATGTGCAGCGTCCGCAGTGCAAGTCCCTGTGAATAAGCGGTTACTATAGAAACCATAACATATTAATATAAACAAATTAACTAATTAAATAATTAGTCGATGTTATAGCCTTGTTCATTAAAAAAGCGGTTAGTACTCACTGAGGTGGTGCTGAGACTAATGTTAGTGTTAAAACTAGCTTCCCTAATTACAGCTGAGTTATTTTAGGAAATATTTGTACAGTTTCATTTTTATTTTCAGGAATTTTAGCTCTAGGGACGGATCCAAAAAATAAATGATTGCACACTGCACATTGCGTAACATCTTCGGAAAAGGAAACACGTGTTTAAGCAGTCATTAATTGTGAATGAAAATGAGTTTAATATTATTAGAGTCAGATCTTGTTGAAATGTTTATAATTGTTGTCATGTAGCTTTAAAGCTTTACTCGAAAAGGTACTGCACACAGTCCAATTATGTACCTTATGCAACTTCTTAAAGGTCTCGTGGTAAAATGTTGATGCCGAGTCAGTCACATGATCTTTTATCTGATTTGCTCATGGACATTTTGTTGCTGAAAGCTTTAAAAACTCTTGTGTATTTTTAAAACCATGTCTTCTGTTATTTCTGGTGAACAGTACAAAGAGACAAGTAGAGTCCAATTATGTACCTTATGTATTTTTTTTTAAAGGTACTCTTTATCCACAGTTCCAGGTGATAAACATATTAAAGGTACAAAAGATAAACGTAGCATCCCAGCAACAAGGCAGAGTGCAGTACCTTTTTTCTAAGAGTGTAGTTTAATGTGAGTATATACTATTTATTTCACATTTTTTGTAATTTTACTCAAACCCAGACCTACATCACATCTAAACCTGGACTATAGAGGATTGTCTTTCATGGCACTTTAGCAGTTTAGTTCAAAACTAAATTGAATCTTGGATTTTCCAGGAATGGAAAATCTTTGAGCACTTTTATATTTTACTTGTGTAATACTGAAAGCGAATACTTGTTCTCTTATGTAATTACATTTCCAAGAAAAAAAAAACATACTTTTAGTGGTTAAATTTTTGCTTAGACCTTCAAAATACTGTTCTGATTCATCATCAGCCATGACCTTCCCGTACTACACAATATAGTTAACTCTGTAGCTATGAGTGTGTGTGTGTGTGTGTGTGTGTGTTTGAATACAGATAATCCTCCACCAGTGTTGAACTTGAGGATGAGCTCCTCTGGCCCTACCTCACTACAACGTTTCAGTTCAGTGATGTAAACAAAGACTCGTATAAAATGAGGCGTCTCCTTTAACTCCTTAATTTAAAAAAAAAAGCATGTTGAGGTAAATTTCACTAATTTGCTAACATTAACTGGCGATATTACCTAAATTAGCCCGTTTTCTTTGCTAATCCCAGGTTCGACCTGCATCAGTTCCAGTAGTTAACATAATTAGTTTGGCAGCAAGTCAAATTCTAGCTAACGCTAAATAGTGCAAACTTACAGAGATGGAATGATGTTTTCAAGCAAAAAGGCGTCGCTGCTTCAAATCAAAAATGAGAAAATGGTTTTAGAAAAGTAATGAAAGTTTACATGATTAAGAATAAATTTCAACAGTTTAAAACATTTACTTTTTTTTACTGTTTAATACTTTTAAGTACTTTTAAAAAGTAGCAACGTTTTGACTTGCACTTGAGTTCATTTTTGGCTGCTTTTAATTGAGAAAGGTTTTGAAATATTATTTATACTTTCACTTAAATATAATTTTTTTCAGTACTTCAAAACACAGGTTTCAACATCAGTCTCATGGTTAAATGCTGAGGCCGAGTGAGTCACATGCTTTTTTTTTTTTATCTGATTTGCTAATGGATGATTTTTTTTCACTGAGAGCTTTAAAAGCTCTTGTCTTCTTTTTGTTTTTTTGTTTTTTTTTTCCCCCGCAATTTCTTCTGCTATTTCTGCTGAACAGTACAAAGAGGCCTGTTGTGCCGCTGCACCACATCAGCACCACAATCTGGACTGAGATAGATGAAGTGAAGGAGGAAAGGAGGACTGCAGGACTGAAGGTCAAGCTCAAGCTGTTTCACACCTGCAGCAGCAGCATTTCCATTTCTTCTGTGGTTACTGATGTGTGCTGAGGGAGAGAAGGACGCTCGCTTCTGCTCCGGTTTGGACTTCACAAGGTGGTCGGCTCCTGAAAAACAGCATCAGATCAGATTCAGTGACTCTGTTAAAGGTTAAAGGTGAACTGTGTCATGTTTAAAAGTTTTACAGACCTGTAACATCCTCCTGTATTCACAATATGACCATGTGATGGATGTTGCTAATTTCTTAATTTCAGGTTTCTGATACTCTAACTAAAATGATTTTTAAATAATTAAACCATTGATATAACTGCCTACTCGCCTCTGATAGAGTTGTAGGTGGAAATAAATTTTGAAGGGCTACCACATGTTATGGAAACGTTATTTATCAATGTGTTTACTGTTTACAGCTGCTATAACTTACATGACATCAGGAGCTCAACAACATTAAGTCTAACTATAAAGAGATAAAAAGAGCATCAGGCTTTACTAAATAAAAAAAACATGTTCGCCCTGGCAAATTGCTGTGGTATAAGAGGAATAAAACACTTGCAGACATGCTGTGTTAGGAAAATAATCACATTTGGAGAGTTAACAGTAACTCATCTTCAATACAACACCTCATCACTGATTATTTTCCTGTAACGGCACCACACCGAGTGTTTTATTCCTCACTTCATAAATATCTGCCACCAGTTCTTCAGACACGTTGGTGTGGTTTAAGACACGGCTAGACTTTCTGTCATCTATAAACATGAACTTATATACATCACTGTATAGCTCAAAGGCAGATCGTTATTTAAGGGGGCGGCCATCTTGGACATCTCAGCTCCCTCTAAGCCCCGCCTCCTAATGTTTGAGGGTGGGATTGTAGCAAAAAGCTGTGAATGATGCAGATGATGATAAAGTTCTGCTGTTATAGAAAATTGTATGGACTTTGAGTTAAGCATGTAAGGATTTGAGTTTTGAAACTTCGTAAAAAAATAAAGAAGCATCCAACTTTGTTTGAAGTGAAGCCGGCTTTACACTGTACGATTTCTGTCCTGAACAAAACTCGTAAAAAAAAAATCATCGTAAAGAAGAATTCATTGGTCGCGGGTTGAGATTGTCTTAGAACACATCATGTGACGCAGTTTAGTGCCACTGCGACGACGCTTGTCTAAAATCCACCAATAGGAAGACGGCAAACTCAACTGACAGCGATAGTAAAAAAAAAATCTTCTTATTACCTCAAGCTCAGTTTGAAGCAGGTTTGTGTTTATGAGAGCCATTTTTTTTGCGTGATGCTGATAAACAGAACGTAGTCATTTTCTTTCAGCTCATAATCCGACATGGAGAACACGCATCATCGGACAACCTGAGATCTCGTACAGCGTGATCTTAGAAGAGCGCTGAATTCGTACAGTGTAAAAACAAACCTAGAAAACTGAACATTTTTTTTTTTTTTTAGATTGATTTATCACTTTAAGATCTTTAATAACCAGCAGGCCGACGTCAGACCCGTCCCATGCTGAGTCTGAGAGTGTTGTGTTGTTCTCCAGCACAGCCCAGGGCCTGAAGAGGAAGCCACAAAGACATTATTTGTTTGGGCTGAGAGTGTGTTCGGGGGACGATGTGGATGAGATAACACATCCAGAGCACCTGACTACGGTTCCTCAACTCAAAACTCCGATGCTGGATGTTAGAGCTTGTGAGAAAGGCAGGATTTGTGTGAAGTCAGATTGTTCGAATCTTTGGTGTGAGTGTGTGTGTGTGTGTGTAGGTGTGTGTGTGTGTGTGTTACATAATAGAGAACCATATGATTCTAAGAGAACCCTGGGGAATCAGTAAGTTCATCGTAGCCTGGGACAGAACCATCTATTATAGTGACACAATGCTATACTGTATATATTCCTAAACATCCTGAGCAGCGAACACATCCACTGACACACATATCATACATAAAAAATATACATCATCAGGTTCGTTAGTGTTAATGCGTTCACCTACCTTTCATCTTGTCTTCTTCTGGAAGGATGGAGAGCCTCGAGAACGTCGCCTTGCCAGCCTGCCTCCAGTTTCTCTGCTGCCCTGCCAGGCTCATACATGGAGCTGGCATTGTGATGTTACACCCTGAATCTCCTCTGTGCCGTATCTGCTTCTGGATCTGAGTGTGTGTGTGTGTGTGTGTGTGTGTATGTGTGTGTGTGAGAGAGAGAGAGAGAGAGAAAGCAGCTGATTCTCTCCAGCTCGGGCTGCGTCCCAATCCCACTCAACGCTAAGCATGCTGTAAATGAATCTATTTTGATTTACACTCTTTCTCTTTCCCTTTAAGAGTCAGCATCGTTCACGTCAGCAGGGATGAGATGCATTCGGAGCTGAATAAAAACACACACACACACACACACACACACACGCATGCAGGAGTTACCAGAGCAACAGTGAAATGTCAGTTTGAAAGTGTGTGTTGGTATGACGTTATCCACCTGTGTTACTAGATGAGAGGATGAATATTAAAGAAAAAAATATATAAATAAATAAATCTTTAAAAAATAATTCACATTAATGTTAGAAAAACTACAAACAGCAACATTTAAAAAAAAAAAAAATCAATCTTCAGAAATAATTTACATAAAATTGTAATATTTACAAAGACTTAAACTAAACATGGGAAAACTAAATAAATTGAAAAAAATATGATTTATTTTTCCCCAAACAAAAACACAAGAATTAATTTACATAAAATTGTAATACATGACGCAGGAGACCAAAATAAATATTAAAATAAAAATGAAACAAATACAAATAAATCTTTAAATCTTTAAATAGGGACTAAAAAATATATATTTTAAATGTTATGGAAATAAAAATAAATCTTAAGAAATCATTTAGAAAAATTTAAACTAAACACAGGAGAAAATAAATAAATATTCATTTACAAGAAAAATCTTATGAACCACACACACACACACACACACACACACACACACACACACACACACCTTTTCTATCCGCCACTAGGTGGCGCTCCGGATCACATGACACCGTGATGACGTCATCCCACACGCACCCTGGACATTCAATTATTTACTGTCAGCATCATCTCAGTTTTTATCCTTGAGAGGTTTATACAGCAGAGTGCAAAAATTTGCACACCCCCTTTCACACAGGAAAATGTGCATCTATTTTACAATTAATGTGATTTAAAAATAAATTATTTAAAATCAAATTTTAAAAAGATGCTGAATATGAAATGTTGATGTATCCTGGAACAAAACAACGATTCAAAACATTCTGGGTGAATTTCACAACTGTGAGGATCCAGAGGACGTAAAAGAGCATGGAGACAGTTACAAGGGCAAAATGAGGACGTTTACATTTACATACATTTACATTTACAGCATTTAGCAGAAGATCTTATTCAGAGAGCCGCGCGTAAGAGCTTTATATCTCCATAAAAACAAATCCTGGAACAAACAGATCAGGGTCAGGGCTAAAACTCTGCTAGTTAGTCAAGTTACATTAAATTTATTCTAATGCACATTTAAAAACAACTTTCATTGACTGATACGCTGTACAGAAATATCTTTAAAAAAAATTAAGAAAATTAATAATTACAAAAGCTACGAAATAAAACAACGCAGTTAAGATAAAAATAAAGGTACAGATGAAGAAGTAATAAACGAGCAAATAAAATAGAAGAGATAAAGAAAAAGTCAGATGGAGAATAAACAGTGGTGGGTTAAAAGCAGAAAGGAAGAGAAGGACAGTCTGATCAGACTGATTAGAGCTTCATGTAACTCAGAATTCCTGATCTTATGACCAGGAGAAAAATAAATAAATAAATAAATAGATAGATAGATAAATAAATAAATAAAATGCCCCTTTCCTTCTCAGGAACTCTCCTCAACTCCGAGTTCAGCAAGTGACGTCAAATCAAAATGGCTGCTCACAGCTTCAGCAAACAAAATGGCACTTCTTTCCTTTAACTGAGTTACACTGTGTTTACAGGTATTAGCTTTAGATCAGTAAACGTCCAGACACATTCACCTGTTAAATCTATGACGCTACAGTTCACTGCTTTGAGCAGGAAAATATACATCACTCATCACAGTTGCTCATTTTGTCCTAAGGGTGTACAAACTTTTGCAACCCACCTATAATTACAGATCAATATAATGTCAGAGACACACCGTCAAGTGCGACACTTAAACTTTTTTCCAGAACTTTCTTTACTTTAATATACTACTGTATGTCTATATAAATTCAGCTGCAGATGTATAGAACATGGGAAAATATTAAATAAATAAATGATTTATTTATATAAATTATATATAAATATTAAATACAAATTGAAAAAATAACTAAAAAATAATTTGCCTAAAATCATAATGTAAACATACGCAAAAACCTAAATAAATATTAAATGAAAATGTAGATAAAAATAAGTATTAAAAAATAATTTATGGCTCATTGAACATGGGGACAACTACGAAATATTAAATAAAAAAAATTCTGCATAAAAATTATGCACTATAAACATTCACAACAAATAAACATGAGGAAAACCATATAAATATTCCACATTTAAAAAATCTTGACAAATAATTTGCATAATATATAAATATAAACAAGGGCAAAAACTGAACATGGGAAAAAACAAGCAAATATTAATTTTTTAAAAATTGTTCAAAAATAAAGAGAATAAAATTAATAAAAAATGTAAACATTTAACAAATTGTAAACTATAATTTTCATAACATTTCCACATAAATATAGGCAAAAACTAAAAACTTAAAATGGGAAAAAGAAATAAATATTAAATTAAAATAACAAAAAAATCTAAAGATGCAATATGCATAAATTACACTGCAATATAAATATAATTAACTGTAATTAGTAAAAACTAACTGAATAATAAATGCGAATAAAATGAAAGTTTTTTTTTAAATAATAAATGTTATATATTTATTTAGATATTTATTGAAAACACCTTGAAATGTAAAAAAAAAATCTTTTACCATCTAGTGGTTAAAATGATCTGTTATTTCCTTTTGAAATGTTTTGATTTAAATTATATTCAAAATGAAAAGTACATGCGTACAGCGTATTTATTTTACTGACGCTTTAGTATTGATTGCAGTAACAAACTTCCAGTTTCTTTTCTCTCCTCGTACTCTAGCTACACAAATGTTGTGGTGTGACGCGAAACGCACTCTCAGGCATGTATGTGGAGGTGTATGTAAATATCCTGAGCAAAGCAAATGCGGTCTGTAATTACAGGGAACGCTGATAAGAACAGAACGAGAGAGAGAGAGAGAGAGAGAGAGAGAGAATGAGGAAGTGAGGCTTTTCAGTAAGGTGTATATCACCTGTCTGTGACACACACACACACTCACACACACACTCACACAGACAGGAGACGGTGCTGAGCCTCTTGTTAAACCGCAGTGCTATGCAGGACACACACATGGAGAAGGACCTCTGCTTGTGATCTAAGAAAAAGGTCAAGAGGTCAAGAAGGACATCTTCATCAGCAAAGCGGCGAAGGTTTCGGCAAGAACAGGTACGTGACTTCATTTTCCTTTTTCTTTTAAACGAAAAGCGCGTAGCTTGTTTATACACTTGCCTCACTTGTCCTGTCACTTCATAATCACATTTTCTGCTTTCTTTCTTTTTTTAATTTATTGTCTTTTCTCCTTAAAAGGAGTCATTGATAAAAACTTGGACAAAAGGTTCTGAATATTTTCTCGGGTGAACCGAAGTGAAAAAAGTGATGCAAAGCAGAGATAGTCTTATCTCAGGTTGTAAGAACCAGTTCCCAGTTTTAATTGCAGTTACGGGGTGGGGCTGAAGCAGCACACCCAGAATTTAAACACCACACATCATGACCTGACAATATCATTTCTGAATTATACATCATTAAACAATAATGATAAATTATCCAAACAATGATTGTTATTATATTCTCTTCACCTGGTGCATTTAGTTTAACAACCTATCACAAAGTTTTTCATCATCGCAGCACAGCACATTTACTTAACTTTAAATATAAAATGGTAAAGAGAGCATCACTTTAATCTCTCTCTCTCTCTCTCTCTCACACACACACACACACACACACACACAGTACCATTTCTTTAGTGCATGAGTTCCATAAAGTGAATTAACCTCATATTAAACTTATAGGAACAGTGTTCGGTTTATGCGAGTGAGGAACTGAGGGACGCATTGATACGTCCTGGACATATTTTGACTGACAAATCCTTCATTCGGGCGGCACACAAACCCCAAATAATGGCACAATGCCAAGTGGGCGTTCCCATCCTTTGTTTGAAGTTTTAAGAGAGGAAAAAAAAACTGCAGTAAAACCGCATTACACACTGATGTACTCAGCCAGCGCTGAACTCTCCTCCCAGTGATCTACCCGGGAAATTGGACACACCTGATCTAACAATATGGCTGATGATATGGATCAGAAGCACTCTGCTGAACTCCTTTTGTACATTTTGTAGTGTTACAACCTAAAAATGAAATGACTGTGTGTCACAATTCTACACAGAAAAAATCAATTAATTATGTTGTGTAGAGTGGCTCAGAAACCCCACAATTAGTTCTGGTGCAATCGGTCGCCATCATGAATGGAGTTTTCCTGTGTGCAATTAAAGTATTGTATACAAATACATCTGTTCCTGGAAGAACCCAGAGTTTTTTACTTGAACAAACAGCATCAGGGACAAAAGTTCTGGAAAATGGTTATAAAAAAAATCCCACAGAGCAACATTAAATCTGTTATTAAAAAAATTAGAAAGAATACGCAACAACTATGACTCAGCCAAAAGTCTGAGCAGTGACTGGGTAAAGAGGGAATTAGTCAGAGAAGCAACCGAGAGGCCAAGGCTAACGCTAAACATGATGCTACCACCACCATGCTTCACTGTAGGAATGGTGTTGTCCAGGTACATTGTCCTTGCATGCACTTAGAATTTGTTTTGGTATAACAAATACAAATGACTTTTTAAACAGTATATACTACAGATCAGATTCGCAGATATTGTTCAGACGCAGGTTAAATGGCGTTGTGCATCTAATATTCAGAAGAGCTTTTCTTGTTTAAGTCATAGTCGTGGATTTTAACAAGAAAGAGAGCTCCAAAGCACCTTGCCATCTTAGCGAGATTGTTTAAAAGTCGAACATATTTTTTGGTAAGAAGGAAATGTCCAGCAGGTTGGTTGTTTGTGAGATTCATGGCTTGTTGTTTTATATGATTTATTTAAAGGGGCGTGGCCAAATGGGTGTCAAAAGGTGTGATCCTGTTGCCATCAATCTGCCACCTCGAATCACATTTCTGAGTGCTCTATCACTCTTCATACCGAGTTAAAGACTCAGGCGTGTAGTGCTATAGGTAAAATGACCAAAGTACAATACAATAATGTCATGATGAGACGCTCCCTTTTTAATTTTTGTAGGAAATGTAAAATTAATGCTACTAATTGTTATTACAGGCTTCACGTTATTATTAGATCAACTACTCAATGACTTAAAGGTGCAGTTTGTAATCTGTTTACAATAATCATCTCAAACATGGCTTAGAAACATTCACTGACTAATCTGATCCTCAGTATGCCCTTGCAGTGGATCTGGCTTTTTACTTTTTATTTTTCAAGCTTCGGTTTACACTTTTCCGGCCCAGAATTAAGCTCCGCCCCCAACACCCGCTCGAATCTGACCCTTTTTTTATGAGCAGCAGCTAAAGAGGAATCTGTCCGTTGATCGGAAGACATGGGGTCGGATTCGGAGGAAGCAGAAGGATTGTGAAATGTATAATTATAACAGCGGTTTGTATTGCATGAAGCAGCGAGCTCTAAAAAAAAAATGACAAAACCCCTCTTTTTCCTGTGTCTCGTTTGTCATAAACAAAACCTAACATATTTCGCAATGTGTAAGAAACAAGAGATAATAAACGATTGGGGAAAAAATGTCTAAAATGTAGAAACACTGATAAAGGAGACAAGTACTGAGTGATGAATGATAAAGACACAAGATGCACAATAAAAAAATGTAATTATAAATCCACATGCTGTAATAGTAAATCTATAAAGTATACAAGAGGAAGGGCAGCGCAGTGGTGCAGCAGGAAGCGTTATTGTCACCTCACAGCACTAGGTTTCGATCCGGAACTTGGGCTGCTGTCTGTCCTAGCCTCCATGTTGGTTTTCTTCGGGTTCTCCAGGTTCCTCCTCCATCCCAAACCAGCCAGTAGGTGGATCAATGACTATAAACTGCCCCTGAGATGTGCCTGGTGTCCTGGGATGGACTGGCAGGGATTTATTCCTACCTCGAGCCCAGCGTTCCTGGGTTAGACTCCAGATCCATCATAACCAAGATAAAGTGCTTACTGGAGAAGTGAATAATGATATAAAAAAATAAACATAAACACATAAACTTACGTTAAATCATCAGAGATATGAGTGTAGAATTAAATAATCTACTTAAGTATTTAAATACCTACACAATGCAGATTCAAATTTTATTCGTACCCAGTACGACGTGAAGTGAAATGCTGTCCGTGGCATAAAATAGAATTTACATAGAGTTAGAAAATGCGAAAGAATTTTTAAAAAAGGGTAAAAATGTAATGTGAGGATTTAAAGATAGCGGCAGCAGAGGTCTAATAAAGCGCAGATATGTGCAGTTATTTTGTGCAGTATTACGCTGTGCAACATTAAGCTGAGGTAGTTGTAGTAATTTTCCACATATATAATAAATATTTATAAATACAGGATAAAATGGTCACTGAAGATGAATGAATGAATTACTGCATATAGGTGTAACGTGCTCATTGTGGATGCAGATGCAGATATGAGACGAGTTTCCTGCACAAACTGCACTTTAAAACCTGAGAGTTTAACATAGAGAGGAAATAATATACTTCAGTGCATATACTTCAATATCTCATGCTATGATCACACACACTGTGAGAACCTCAACGTCAAACAGATTGTTTTACACCTTTACAGCTCGTAATTCTTCACTCGTGTTTCTTTATATCTTTTTTTTTTGGACTTTAGAACCAGGATCATGGCACCCATCATCATCGTTGACCTGCAGGCATGGGAGGCAGCAAATCTCACGGGGCTGGCGTTCCTCTCCTTGGTCATCCTCTTCATCCTCGCCATCACACTCCTCGCTCTCTGTACGAGCTGTCAGAGGTGAGGGATGTCGTGGAACGTGTCTCGGCTAGGTGTCTCGTTGTCCTTCTGCTTCTTCACTACAGCAACATTCCAGGACAGCACGGTCAAGTTTGTCGGCTCGAGGAATCTGTCAGGAATTAGGCGTGACCCAGTCATACCAGTGTCTGCAGACAAGAGCCGCACATTACATACATGACTCAAGATCTCACTCCTACTGCGGTGTAAAAAAAATACAGAATACAAACCCAAAAAATTAAAGCTACTAAATATAGTGATACTGAGATGATTTAGAGCTCAAATTCAATTCAGTTTTAAACCTTACGTCAGCTGGAATAAAGGGCCAGACTGTGCCAGGGCTAACTCTCATTTAAAGAAAGAAAGCAAGAAAGAAACATTATTTTAGTGATTGTATAATTACAACCAAAAAATGAAAAATTCCAAATGGAAATATAACTTTTATTATATAAAATAAGTTACTATAAATGATTTTTCACACCTTTTTGAATTACTAGTAGTTTTTTTTTTTTTTTTTTTTTAAAAAAAGGATCTAAGCAATAAGCAGAACTATTGGCACCTTTTAAGAGAATTATTGTCTAAACTATACACACATTACACACATTATTTACATTTGGCGAAATACCTTTCCTTTAAACACTTTCCTCTTTTCAAATAATCATAATATTAGTAATTATTGTCACCATCAATTAATTATTTTAAAAAAATTTTTTACAAAACTTTTTTTTTAAATCACTTATTTTCTGAATATTTTTTAATTTTATTTAATTGCTCGTAGTATCCAGGAAATCTCCTGTCCCCTTTCTCCTCTTGTTGTCCTTTAACCAGTTCACATTTCCCTGGGGTACGTACGAGGTTGTAAAAATGTCTTCGTCTTTCATCATTCTGTGGAAAACCAAAGAGCTTTTTGACACAAAGGAGGCACCTGGCTGTTGACCTGCATACTTTAGGGCTGAAAAGTCTATTAAGTAGGGGTGAGAAGAAAAAAAAACGTTTCAAATCAGAATATTGGGCCAAACGTCTACAATACAGCTGCATTGATTTACAAGCCAAATCTCTCTCTCTCTCTCATTTTCTCTCTTTTACACACACACACACACACACACACACACACACACAGAGAGAGAGAGAGATCAAGAGACAACCACCTAAATTGTCTCACAGGTGTTCTCAGGTGTTGCCTAAAGACAAGGTAATGGGATTAAAGAATGACACATCATACTTTTTTTAAAAAAAAAAAAATCAGTTTATAGTTACATTTAATGTCATGGAATGTCCTCGAAACAAGTTAGTTCCTTTTCTCATGTACGTTATAGCAGCTATAAACAGTAGTTTCCTCACCAGTCTCTCTATTTTTCTCTCTCTGGAAGTTAATTAGATTAAAAAAACTGAGCGTAGAAACGTAAACTCTTCTGTCCTGAAGATGTCATAAAACATTAAACGAACAGAAAATGTAAATATTGGATCGGACGTGAATCGAAACAGATCGGATCAGGAGCGAACTGAAGTGTAGTGAATTGTTGTTTATGTATTACATCCTGCACTATGTATCGAGATGTGTATCGTCTTTTCTGAAAAAAGGGGGAGAGTCACACCCCTGTAGTCAAACTTATCTAATATTCCTTAATATAAGACTGGAATAAACCAAACATAAGATTATTAAACCTAGACATTTTTACTAATTTCAAGCTTGTACTTGTGTTGTTCTTCTGGCAGATAAGTTTGTTATAATTAAGCATTTATTTCCAAAAAGAAGTAAGATTTTATGCCAATAAAATAAGCTTGAAGTTAGTACAAAAAATGTCTAGAAATAATAGAATTAATAAACTTAGATTTTGTTTATTGTAATCTTAAAAATTCAGAATTCCCATAGAGCTGCACTTACAGATATTTCTATGTAGGGTGCCAATAATTGTGGCGTTGTTAATTTTTAATAAGGTGACTAAAAAAAAAAAAAGAAACAAATTGCAACTTGCAGTTTTAATCGCAGCCTGCAGGGGGCGGTAAAGGATTTCACCGAGTCGCTGTTGTTTTTCAAAAGTGTTTGGTTTTTAAATTAAAATGAAAATTTCAGCCACTAGAGGGCAGCCAAGATTTGCACGTTTGTCTGAGAGGCATATCATGTCGTAGCATGATTATGACAGCATGCTATAAATGAAATTTATGTATTTTTATTAAATGCATGCTAATGAATGCTATCTTAACATCAGCTATTTTGTGGTGTTTAACAGACAGTCGTTTACTCTGGATAACAGCGGTACAGTGGAGAGGAGCACATCCACACTGGTTCGAGTTGTAAGCCAAGCCACTGTCTATTTTTATCCATTTTACGCAGATTTGCTTTGTCAGGCTTTAAAGTGTTTGTACATGTGTGAACAGGTGAATCAGGGAAATGCCGCAGAGAACCCCGCTACTGAAAGGAGTAAGCATCACAGCAACAGAGCTGTACATTCCTGTCTGTAACTCTATCAGCCACCAGCTGACCAAACGTCCTTTCCTCTTCCCTCACCAGATCCCACCGTGTTGCCCGAGGACCTACAGCTCGGCCCCAATCAACAGTTCAAACACTGGAGGAGTCACACACTAGGCACGCCTCTGTCCTTCTCTACGCACTAGCACCATAAACAGTGTCCCTGATGACGTCAGTTTGTTATTAACATTATAAACCCTGATCGAGCTTTCCTGAAAATATCACACCTTGGACATGTTATGTTCTGTACCGCTTCCTAAACGATGATAAAATGTGAGGCCTGCTTAAAGAAAACACTTTTTCTTTAGCCAGATTCTGTCACGTATGTGTGAAAAACATACTGAAAAATCTCTTTACGCTAAATTCACTGAGGGCTGTTGATGAATTACGCCTCTGTGATTAGCACTAACCAAAGGTGTTATAACAAGAAAGAAAAGGTGTTATAACGAGACAGTCTTACTAAAGCCAACTCTGGAACGATTAAGTAAAACATAGTTCACATACTTACAGTTTTCAGAAAGGTTTTGTGATTTTCAGGCGCCATGAGGCAGAAAATGAGGCACTTCTGTATTTACTTTAAGCTACCAGATAGTGTTCGTGTTTGCTAGCGTAGCTAGTCTTATTTACTTTAAGCTAGCAGTGTTAGCTAGTTGCTAGTCTTGTTTACTTTGAGCTAGCAGTGTTAGCTAGTTGCTAGTCTTGTTTACTTTGAGCAAGCTGTGTAGCAGTTGCTAGTGTAGCTAGTTGCTAGTGTTGCTAGTCTTGTTAACTTTGCAGTGTCTTATTTGCAAACATTTTTCAGAATAGAGCTCTATACTTCTACTAATAAAGACAAAAAAATTTGCGAAATGCATCATATACAAAAAAAAATTATTATAAATACTAACAGACACAATTCAACCTTCTCCGTTATAAGAGAGTTACACGTGCAACTCGATTACACAAGTATTCGTTTCCTTTAATAAGTGATATCTTCTAAGGATGCTATGTCGTGCAAAAACGTAAAAAGAGATAATTATTATATGTTTGTAACGTCATGATGTATTTCCATCCTGCAGAACGCAACCCACAGACGACGGAGAACGGCGGCAAGGTGACTCTGTAGGGTGTCTGACGATGAGTATGCACGCTAAGCACTTCTATCTCCGGTAGCTTAATCACATTTTTGCACACATGAGCTAGAAATAAATAGAGCTTCTGTCTTTGATCCATCAATGCTTTTATCTCCAACAGGAACGGCATCATCGTGCTCAGGGTTTAACCATATCTGTCATGGAATTGAGTCTCACACTGTGTGTACACACACTGAAAATGCTTATCCTTAAAAACAGACAAAACCTCTCAGAAGAGACGTTAATAACACCTCCTACGCCTTGCTGTTGCCATACCACGACTTAGCACATCTACAAAACTGTTGGGCAGAAGAAAGTTCCAGAAATCTTCACGAAAGGAGCTCGAAATGAATCCGTGTTTTACATCATGACCCTCTGTGCAATGGGCCAAACCTTCAGGCTAGCACAGGAACCGGATGATTGATCTTGTTGGTACTGATATTAACATCACAAGCATGAGTAAGAACATCAAGGGTTCTAGCACACCACAGGAGTCAGAGGAACCTGCTCTACCTTTGCCTGAAAGAACATTAAGAACTGAAACATTCAAGCCTTCTCTTAGAGAACCATCACCGCACACTCTTACCAAAAAAAAAAGGGGTCCTCAGATGTTCTAGTTTTCTAAAGGGGTTCGACATGAAACGTTTTATTGTCCGAAGGGGAAACCGCGTATTTATGGTTCCTCGAACGAGACAAACCCGTTAAGGTTCTCACTGAAAGGGTTTTAGACTGGGATAGGAACTTTCAGAGTGAGATTTATCTCCACAGTCAATTTCATGGAAGTGCACTGACCAACATCTGTATTTGATTTCTAATACAATAATATGTTTAAAGTAATATCTAAACCAGCTCTCTGTATGCGGTGTAGGCCACTTTATCTTACAAACGTATGAGGTTTTAAATATTATAAAAGTGTATGTGGATGTTTAATTTTACCATTGGTGTTGGGGAATCTGAAATTTCTAAAATGAAGTCTACACAAAGTTTATGTGAAATTCTGGACACTAAAAGCAAAGTATCTGTAGAGTTCTCCCATATCTAACAATATATTATATTGTGCATTTAAATCTTATTATTAACCTAAACAGAAGTGATTAACAACTACTGATAATTAACATAACAGGTGAAAATTAAATAGTAGCTTTGGTAAAGTTACTTGGTAAATTATTTCCCACTTTAAAAGAAGCTAGGATCAGTTTAATGGTCTGTATGAAACCAAAACTGAGCTATGTAAAAGAAACTTTCCAGCTCACACTACAGACTGTCACACTGGGCCTCATTTATCAACCAATTATGAGTAAATTTTTTTCGCAGGCCAAACCGAACTAAAAATTCCCACCAGATGTACAAAAGATTCCCTGATTTTCTTCATATTCATGTGCGCATTGTTGATGAATGGCAATCAGCTGAAAATTACCAAGTGCTGATTTATATTTGTCCATGCTCACAAAACGCCGTAAAGGTAAAGCTCACAGAGAGCTGAAAACGACAAAATGGCAACTGAACGCTAAATATTCCAGTAACGCGGCTCAGCCACTGCAGCGCATCTCTCTAGACACATTCTAACTCTTCTTCCTTTTATAGGGTGCCATTACTTTTGTCCTAATTGAATAAGTAGTCTTATTTATGTTCATTTATGGATTTGTTTTGCACTGCTCTCAGTTCTTTAAAGCTATTCATATGAAATGACTGAGTTTCACAGAACGTTCATTAAACTGGTGTGTAATTGATGTAAATAAGCAATTTAAACTTGA
Organism: Pangasius sanitwongsei; assembly: GCA_037576675.1. Taxonomy (NCBI): domain Eukaryota; kingdom Metazoa; phylum Chordata; class Actinopteri; order Siluriformes; family Pangasiidae; genus Pangasius; species Pangasius sanitwongsei. Next base: position 26,456,155 of record CM075012.1, on the reverse strand, counting down.
CCAGCGTAATCCGTTTATAAAATCGCAGTAACTCATCGTTAATTCTACGATTTGGAGCCGATCAGTGGAGGTTCAGATTACTGAGTGTCCTTATTTACACACTCAGGAGCTAAACTAACTGGATTTTCATGAACACCACATTTCCAGTGTAAATACTCTGCAAACAATTTTCAGTAAAGCTGTTCGTATTCAGCGTGATAAATGAGGCCCACTGTGAGCCATCATCAGTTAATCAGTAATCACCTGCAGTAGTGCTTCACGAATAGGGTGTGAGCCGTTATATAACCAAGGACGTGGTGTGTATCTGTGTGACTGAAAATATGCAAATAGTTAACTCCTTGTAATCTCTTTTCTTTTACGCTATTTTATATGTACGCAACACACGATGTTGTGAAAATAAATGAGAGAAAAAACATCTGTTATGTTAGTCCATTTCACTCTTTTCCTCACTTGGAGGAGAGGCCTCTGTTGTGCCTCAAGCTAAAACTGTAAACTAGACGACGAAATCAGGACAAGCAGGCTTCTCTACCTACCTGTCAATCATGGTTCCTGTTACTTCAGAAAACTCTCACTTATGCTAGCCTTAAGGTGATGTAGGCTAGTCGTGTGTGTTTTGGGTATTATTAAGCTTCAGGGAACATCTGATAAAACTGCTGACTATACCTTTAAACCTAATGATGTTTAGCGCTTGTGATAACAGTTGTTTCTCAGGGAAAGTGAAAGTAGCCTATTTACGCTTTAAGACATTTTGCCTAAAGTGTTACAGAAGAAAATTATTTAAATCAAGATTTTCTTTCACTAACGACTTGTTTTGGAATAATATGGACAGATTCATTGAGTATTTGTGACACAAAAAGACATATAAAACTGATTTAATAATAATAATAATAATAATAATAATAATAATAAAAGAATTGTTATGAAGATATCAAAACATTCATGAAAGCCAGTGGTTGTAAATTGTTTGGGTTTTTTTTTTTTTTCACTGGATAGTATAAGCTAATATTAGAATAAGTTTAATTTGAACGATTATAAGTGCATTTTTGGACAGTATAAATAAATTTCAAGCTATGAATCAGGTAAAGGAGATTATTATTACCGTATATTAGCTTTTTCTGATCAATACACAGAGTTATCAGTTTATTATGCACAACTATCTAGTACCCAATGAACTGAAAACGTACTAGAAACTTACTGTACTGCAGTCTCATCTTTCCTCAGTTGGAGCTAGACCTTGCTAGTCTAATGTAATACGGAATGAACAGATAATGTTTTCTAATAGATAGATACAAATAAAGATGTGAATAGGAGTTGCATTGTTGATGTCGTTGTTGTTGTTGTTTTTTTAGAAAGGTTCACATGGTATCACTGAGGCTACAGTTCTGCATCATGACAGGGATCCCATGGAATGCAACAAAAAGTCAAGTAAACTGGAGGTTTTTAACTTTCAGGCAGGTGTGAGCGAGCAGTTAAACGTGAAGCTCGCAAGACAAACAAAGACCACATTCATTAGCAGGAGCATGTGGTGCTGCATGATGCATTTATAGCATCCTTGGTAACTGTGGTTTTTCTTAAGCTGGTTTATATTTTGGGAAATGGAACCAACTTCGTTCATTAGAAAATATTACAGATTATAAAAACAGCTCCGCACACGTCTCTAGTTGAGAACTGGAGAGATGTAGCTGAGGTTGAGGAACTGTCAGAGCCAGAATTCACACACCATGCTGACACTGCTGTCGTTTCTATAGTTTTTACCGTATACATTGTGTTTAAGTCTTGCTAGTGACGCCTATAGTCTTCCCAGCTACTTTGCAATTTTGGTCACTTTTCTGACGTTACTTAAATGACTGAAATTGTGTTACTTCCTCATTGCGACATTACTGACCTCTGTAGGCTTCTAAGTAATATGATAGATGCTAAAACCATGGTTCATGAACTTCCTTATTTGATTACTGATTACATGATTTCCTTTTAATTGGTTTCCCAGACATAGCCCTCACCAGACTGCATTTTATTCAAAACTTACCTGAATGATTTCTTACATACACTAAATAAATAGCACATATCACATTCAGGCTAGCGGGCTTTTCCCCGTAAACCAGTACCAGGCTCTGATGAACACTTTCACAATCCCATTTCTACATGCAGAAGACCTCCAGTGCAGATGTCAGACTCTCTCCTTGCGGTCGCAAATGTTTCAGTGCCATGTCCTCATACTCATACTTAACACACATACAACACAGATTATTATATTCAGTACATCTTAAAAATAATTCCACTATAATAATGACCTGAAGAAACACTGTTTCATTCCAATGTATACAAGCTATATACAGCTATGTATATATAGAAGGATGACAATAAAAATTCACTTGACCACAAAAGGTCAACAATGTCACCATTACGATTCCTTCATATTTAACGTCAAACAAATGCATCCCTTGGTTTGTTTAATTGCATTTTATTTGCTACGATCTGTTACCATGGTGAGAAACGGGATTAACCAATCAGGATCGTGCATTTTTCCCATTTCTCTTTGAAAGCTACTGACCAGCTAGCTACAGTCTGAGCTCATGGATATTGATGTGACAGCTGATGAAATGGCCTAATGGAGAAGATAAGAGAAGATGAGAGAAGAAGATGGAGAAGATTATGTTAGATGTAATGCTATTTTAATCAATTTCAGTGGAGCTGTCATAAAGTTATAACGTTATTAATATGGAAAGAGTGATTGATGGGAAAGCATGACACGTATTGTTATCATTATTCAGATCACACAATGATTTTATTTGAGCACATTTCCTCCTCCATATCTGAAATGAAGTCCTGGTTACAGCACTGCTTTGAACTCTCTACCTCTACATACCGTATCTGTGATGTTGTAAGCACGTTTATTTCCGTTAAAGGGATACTCCGGAGTTTCTTAACCTAATCTCAATCCTCTGCATCTGTAGTGCATGTATCATTACTATTCACAAGACATTTCAAAACAGACAGAAAACCAGTTTATTCCAAACTCACGTATAATGGAAGTCTAAAGGCAGCTGGTGTAAAATTATTCAAAAAAATTATTCAAATTCTAATCCACAAACCCAAATAAGAGAGACATGAGAGAAAGTCCAGAGGCTCAGGAAGGCATTTTGACACACAGACAGGATGTACACAGTGACATCACGTTAAATGAAGTCGTCATCATGACGTGTTAATCTCTTTTTTTCGCATGAAAATGAACAGTGTGGTTGATTTTTATCTAACAGAACATGTTCAGAGAAAATATACAGTATAAGATAAATGACAGTGATAATGCGGACACCAAGTCATATCACAGGCTTATTTATAAAGGAAGAAGTGAAATGATTATATAGCACAATCAGAATAACTTTTAAACGGCTCTAGATTTATACTTCTTTTATAAGAATGTAGAAATTTAAACATTATTATTATTATTATTATTATTATTATTATTATGCAAATTACACTCTTTGAGATGGAAGGTTAATGTCCTACCGTTCTAAAAGAGTTAAACTAAAAGAGGAAACTTTCTGCGGTGTATTTCTAGAGGAACAAATGGAATAAAAAGTCAGCACGCCTAGAAACTAAAAGGCAAAAGGTCACTGATGGTGGTGGGGGTGGATGTGGAAGGTTGGGGGTGGTGGGGTCAGAAAGGCAGTGCCATAAGATTTTATCCGAGTTTGAGTATGGTCTGGTGTTGGTATGGGGCTGTGTTCTGCTCATTCTTTTCATTTCTTTTTGCTGAAACTGTATAATCTACATTCTTTTTTAATTTACTTGTCTCCGGGTATCTAAAATCATACAGATTTTGTGTCTCAGAAATTAAAGAAATGACTCAATGATATTTAAATTAACTTCTTGTAAAACTTCATTAGAGAAAGACGATATTATAAAACTTTTTTTCCTTTGATTCGACTGCGTAACTGCTCATGGAGGTGCTTTAAATAATTTCCTTCAAGAGTGTGGCATGAATTGAAAACTGAAGCTTTTTCTTTGTCTGTATTGGTCTGGGGTTGTATGGTGCTGTTTGTACTGTGTGATATTTACTCCTGGTTTTAGTCTTTTCCTGCTCTAACTCAATCACTTCACCTCAGAAAGAGCTGTTAATTAGCTGATTAATTGAATCAGGAATGTTGGGAGCAGAGAAAACACTAAAATTGGGATTCTCCAGGACCTGAGTTGGGAACCTGTGAATTTATTTAGATTTAAGTATAAAAAAAAAAAAGTTTTGTAATTATTTTAAACTCTAAACACTAATTATGCAAGAAAATCTAATGAGTGTCTGACTTAAGCTATGTTATTAAAGAATCTGGTGTAGCTGTAGCTTGCTTTTCTGTGTAGTCATGGGCAGTATGTGAAGAACCGATTCTTTTAGAATGAATCTTTGAAGTGAACCGAATCTAAAAGACTTGTAAATGTGGTGATTATCTTCGGTTATACAAATCTTTTTTTTGTAACAGATGAGTCAGTAGAAACTGGCAGACATTTAAGTTCTGCAAATGAAACCCTCACCCACTTAAAACAAACAAAACAACAACAACAAGAACCCTGAATGAATCAGTGAGTGAAGGAATCGATTCACTTTGTTGTTCTGAACTAAATGAACCGACTCACTGAAAAGAAGCGATTTGTACACCACTATGGCGGTGTCGTCATTATCTTACTGTATTTATCATCGAGTTTTGCTTATTATGCAAGAGTGCTAATCATGCTAATGCTAAAGTGAAGAGTCGTTTTAACCGCGCGTGCACGAAAACCACCACAACCAACCCCCCCCCGGGGGCCGCGACGCAACGCGACGCGACGTGCAGCGCGAGCTCTCGGAGAGCCACGTGCTCTTCTGCACGTACACGTTCCTTTATTCGCAAACGCACCAGCAGTTACTCATCACCGCGCACGTAATAGTCGTAAACGCGGTGTGTACAAGCAAGGACGTACCAGGAGGGCTACCAAAAAACAAACAAACAAACAAAACACGACCACTTTTGATGATCCAAGAAATATACATATTAAAAAAACAACTCCGCACATACACGCATGACGTCACGATATGCAAGCCTGCACTACAGTGCATAAAAATATGGAGTGCATATGCACAGTGCATGGAGAAAATTTAAAAAAATAATAAAATAAGAGTTGCTTTTCATGCAGCTTAACTCTGTATCTCTTTTAGCAAACGAGTGCAAGGGTGGAGTTGCTGGATTTCTGTTTACGGATTAAGGATTTATGGTGTGTGTAATTAGAAACCGCACTGAGCTATGCTATGGAGCAGTTATGTAATCACTTCCCTGTTTCCTGTGCGCGCATGCTGCACTGCACATCTCACTACAGCTCATGTGAACCTCTGAAAATGCGAACAGAGTGAAAGTCTAACGCACTTGGATGATTAAAGTGCAAACATGTCATTGTGGCATTGGTATTACATCAAAAAAAAGTATCTGGATGGTGATTAAGGTGACTTCTGCGGCACTAGTAAAGCATGCACTTGTGAGTGAAAATGCAAATTATTCTGCAAATATGCTGAGAAGTTGAAATTTATTCTTGAGACTTCCTTTTTTTTTTTTCCTTTTAAATGAGCTACTCTGCAAAAATACCTTCTTTGCCATTGTGGCCAATGCCTCCTGCACGCAGGGTTGCCACATTGCATGCACTTGTTTGTCCCAGTCTTGAAATTCCACCTTAATGCACAACAAATCTCCTCCAAACTGCAGCTCTGACACATGCATATTGAGTAATGAGTGAGAAATAATCAACAACAACAACAACAAAACTAGAAGAGGTTATAACCACTTATTCTTTTTTTTTTTTTCCAGGAATGAAGTGAAAAAATAGAAGGTTTGGGTGAAGAACAATCTGGCAACCTGGCCACCAGTCTGGCGTAAACAAGTCGGGATTTTAGGGCGTGTGTCTTACGAATCGCCTTTCAGCCAATCAGAGCTCACATCCTGCCCACATGGCTGGGTTGTTTACTACAAGAGCTGGAGAGAGGAACAGATAAACCCAGGAACTGACTCAAACCGGCATCTACAACACAACACACACACCACAAGTGGTGTGACTCAAAACACACACTTCTGTACAACTGTAGACAAAGTGCTGAGGGTTACATAACTGTTTACACACACACACACACACACACACATTGCATTAGAAACATCAGGATGATGACATGTATTAGCCAAACGTCTAAAATGTGCATGAGATTCTTTTTTAAACGCAAACACGAACTGTTAATTTTTTGTAAAATGTAATTTTTTCACTGTGCACTTTAATGTACACCATGTAAAGCATAAAACACACCATGTCATGCTGTAATAGGAAATTAATCAGTGACGGGTTGGAGTAAGAAAGTGTTACCGTTACCATACAGTAGCTGATTCTGTAACAGGATATCGCGAAGTGTTTTATCCATCCTACATCACAGCAGTTCTTAAAGTATTAAAGAATGAGATTTCACACTTTTTATCCATTTATAGTTACATTTAATGTTGTGGAACGTCCAGGAAACGAGTTCGTTCCTGTTCTCACTTACATTATAGCAGCTATAAAGTGTAAACTCCTCTGTCCTGAAGATGTCAGAAATCTTAAAGTTGCACCTTTACCTGACTGTTACAAAGCGCTGACACTGGAGACTCCTTCCATAAATGTTTCAAGTTTCAGGTTTCGTGCATAAAGAGTGCAGTAAACATCTATATACAGAGTGCAAAAAATGATAAATAAACACTACACTAGTGCAAAAAAACACACTTTAAACATTGTACACAGACAAGAAAAAAAGCACAAAATTATAAATAAATGCTAAACTAGTAAAAATAATAATAAACCGTAAAGATTGTAAAGATTGTAAACATTGTACGCAGTCAAAAAGTGGCACTTTAGGGGATACAGTTAAGGTCGAGTAAACATCTAACAGAAAACGTCATCATATTAATGATAATGATAATTATTAAAAAAACACATTTTTATTATTAGTCTTAGGTTATGTTGCTTGTTTGAGACCCTGTGACTGAGCTGTTGCTATAGAAACGATAAGGTATTAGAATATAAACCTGTGATTATATTCAGAGCTGCTGTTCTAGAGAATTAATCAACGCCCTCTGAGCTCTCTGAAAGCTTCTGAAAGTGGACACGCTTCATATTACAAACGCATCCATCCGGGCAGAAGGGTTCTCAAGCTGAAAACGCGTCAGTGACCCGCCCACCGGGTTCACGCCTTACAGCACGCGCTCCTCCAGCAGTCCGGTGCGGGTTTCCTCGCGCGCCCGGAGTGCGCTTTTGGAAAGGTTTGCGAGTCGGAGCCGGTCAGAGCAAGTTCAGAGTAAAAAAAAACAAAAAAAAACGAGGGGGAGTGTGAGCTGGAGGAGACTACAAGCAGGTACGCAGTGTTCATTCAAAAATACTAGGCTATAGATCTGGATATAAGGTGAATGCGTGCGTGCGTGGTGGTGCGTTGAGCGCGCGACGTTTGCGGGTTTGTTAGGAGAGCGTGCGGTTTTTTTTAAATTATTATTATTGTGTATTATGTGGCTGAGTGAAAGTAGTGAGTGAGTGAGTGAGTGATTTGAGGGAGTGTGGCGGAGTGGCTTTTGGCTCCAGGGACATTCCTGTAAGGAAAGAAAGCAAGCGCGTGCTTCGAGTATTCATGTGAGAACTTTAAACAGAGAGATATTTTGGAAAAAACAGACAAACAAAAACAAACAAACAAACAAAACATCATCGCGCGCGCGCGCGCGTGTGTGTTGCATATAGACGAGCAAGCCTGCCTGTGATACACGGATCTTTATTGCACTTATACTGCAGTAACCAGAGGCAGGAGAAGCACTGCGAGTAAACAAGGTGGGTATGAGCATGAATCTCTCTATAGGCGACTGCATTCGGTGTGACGTCATCCATACATCGGTGACGTCGGCGGGCGCTGTGAAATGATCAACAAGAGCGCGCGGGGTGATGGTGCTTTGTTTGCCTTGTTCTCATCTTTCAGGCTTTAGAACCTTGACTAGAACCCGTGCAGTGCAGTCAAGGCATTTCCTGTGGGTGATGGATGTAATGCAGCTGGAGATGAAATGCCACACACACACACACACACACACACACAAAACACTGCTGAGCTTCTTAACTGTTTATGCAAAATGTATGAAAGCTGTGCATTATTGTTACAGTGGATCACGTGACCTGCCGGATTTGTTTCCATATTAATCAACCATGCTGTTGCTGAAACATTTGCAACAATTGCATTTATTAAAATCAGACATTAGGAAGTTTATAGAGTAGCATGACCATGGTGCAACAGGAGGAATGCCGTACATACACTTGGAAAGCACTGAAAGTTCTATGAAGATCGCTTTCACCCGTGAATCAGCCCTTACTGGAATCGTGGTAACCTAAAACCAGCTTCGCATCACGCTTTCCCAGTACCTTCCATTGTAATGGCTTTTAGGGCCGAACATTCCCTCCTTATTACGCCCATAATGGCCATAACTGTAACCAGAACCACAGGAGGGAAAGTTTTCTTTTGTCATCCTGCTGCAGCCCACTCTGATCTTCTCTCATGCTAATTCTAATGATCGAGAGAAAGTTCAAACAAACAAAGTTGAAAGAAAAGGCTGCGACCTTTAACACCATCCCTCGGTCTGACTGTAACCGGTGGCGCTACGTGAGTCGGCTCATGTGAGTCCTGAACTGGTGATCATGAGACTGTGCAATGATGTTGCTGTCAGGTTTTGACTGGTTTTTGTTTGATGGATTGATGAGTCACAGTGTGACACCCGGTCTTTCAGGATTTTGCATCATTTCATGTCATGGTGTTTGAATAACTCAGCCGGTGAGCGGCCACATGCCTGATTGCTGGGCTGCTGCTTCATGCTGTAATCAGCGGGGGTTTGAGTGTACACTTAGACTTTAATTATCACATTGTGCTCTGTTTTATAGTGTAGTATTTTTAACATTTTTCTTACCTAATCACTTCTAGTCACCTGCCATAGTTCTCAGCAATGATGTTTGATTACAGTGGAGTAAATGAGACTCAAGGAGTAGTGTTTTTTCATTGGAATAACACTTTTGCTAGCTTAAAGCTACGATCCAGTAAAGTCCCGTTCAGCATTTAATGGCAGTGAAGCATCTACCTTGAACGGTGTAGGTTCATTAGTTGAGCTGTTGTGTCGTTGAACACATCAAAAAGTACGTCTTTATTAGGGGGGAAACAACACATGGGTTCAGTTCTCTACTTACAGGAGATTATGTGAAGAATAAAACACACTCTGTTGTGCTGTTATAGGAAAATAACCAGTAACGAGGTGGTGTGATGAAGAGGAGTTACTGAGAATTAATGGGCGCTTGAAGTTGATTATTTTCCTATAACAGCACATCCTGGAGTGTTTTCTTCTTCTTATACCACAGCAATTTGCCAGTGATTACAATATATTATTAATTAGAGTGACAAGTCATATTTTTATCCCTTTATAGTTGTATTTAATGTTGTGGAATGTTCATGAAATCAGTCCGTTCCTATTATCACATACGTTACAGCGGCTGTAAATAGTCGTTCCATGACTTTTTCTTGTGGTTAATAATTTTTTAAAAAACGTATCATGTTACGAGAAACCGCAAAAAACTCCTCTGTCCTGAAGATGTCTGAAAACTTAAAGTTACGGCTTTTCCTCTGACTGTTACAAAGCTCTGACACTGGAGACTCCTTCCATCCATGTTAAATAAACATCTTCATACAGACGTTTATGTGGCGCGTCTATCATACAAGTCACTGTGAATGAGCTGTTACTATAGAAACGAAGTAACATATTTAAACCTGTGATTTGCAGCTGTGCTGCTGTTTCTGCTGTGGTGTTAATTTGAATGAATGAACATTAAACTAGTCTCTAAACCAAACCTTAACGTTTGTAACCTTTTGTACAAACTGAGTCGTTTGCATGTGTGAGATCAACCACAGGAAATGTTTCTTTTTCTGTTTCCTCTGTGCAGCTTTTCTCTTGGTGCAGCTGATCTCCCACAGGAGTAACGATGGAGAGGGTGCTAACAGCGACGGTGCTACCGAGGAGCAGGTTAGGGAAGCGCTCTCCTCTGGGAGCCTTGGTGTGCAACTCTTCAGCAGAGGGTCTCGTGGACGTAGGAGGACACGGAGGCACCGATGGAGTTCCTGTGATTTCCGGGACCGGAGCTGGAGCCCACGGTGTCCACAGGGTCAAACTGTACCCGGGACAGCGGGTAAGCAGGAGAGAGGAGTTGTAAAGTCTGGAGGTATGATGTTTCGCTGATTTGCTTTCAGTTTGATCTAATCTGTTTTTGTGTGTCTCAGGTGTACGTGCATTGTGGTGGACAAGAGCATGCTGGTGTTGTGGAGCAGCACAACCACGTGGACAACGAGGTGTCCATTTTCGTACAGCAGCTCAATCAGTGCGTGCACCGGAAACTGGAGGATGTGTGGTTGAGCCCGTCAGGAAGCGTCGCTCACTCCGTGTCATCATCAATCGACGTGCCAAAAAGGTTTGGTTCTGTCATCATCAAGGATTTCTGTTTACTTGAATCTTCTCAGCTTGGTTCTGATCTTCTCTGACCTTCTGTTCAGGAGCGTAGAGAGCGCGGACATGGATGAAATCATGGCTGCTATGGTGCTGACCAGTCTGTCCTGCAGCCCAATGATCCAAAGCCCCATTCATGGAGAACCAGCTCCAGGTTAGCTGAATTCCAGATACCCTGTGTGACTTCTTTGACCATGTCAAACTTTTTTTTTTTAAATACACACTTAACTTTGTTCACAGCCTCCAATGGGACAGACAGCACTGGTAGTGAAATGTCCGATGGTGGCTACTGGAGCTGTGACCATGGAAACAGCAGTCCTGCAGCGTCTCCACCTGACGCCGAGGCGGACCGCACCCCTCCTGTCGACGATGGCCTGGACATGGAGATGGATCAAATGTTGTTTGATGAACCAGCACCGAGGAAACGCAAGGTAAATGCTTCCTTCTGGTCTTGCAAGGTTTAATATATAGCAGGAGATTTTGTGCAGCTAAATTGTATTCCTATCTGCTTTATTTCATTTAGAACTCAGTGAAGGTGGCGTACAGGTGCCTGTGGCCAAACTGTGGCAAAATCCTCACCACTATTGTAGGCATGAAGCGCCACATTCGCACTCTTCACCTGGGGTAAGTATTCGAGTGAGACAATTATGCTGTTGCTTCCACAACAGGAACCTTTTCAGAAACCTTTTGGGAACTCACAAGGAACCAGGACCCATCTTTTTTCCAGAAATGTTTAGTTCCTGCTCCAGAGTAGGTACCAGGAATGGCCAAAACAAGGAAAAAACAATTCTTCTAGGGTTCCTTGGTTCATTAAGGGTTCTTAGTTTGTTAAAGAGGTTCTGCATGAAATCCGTTTCTTGTTTATTGTGTTACTGTAATAACATCCTTTTCCTTAATGATCATGTGCTGGAATTGTGGAATTCTTGTTTGAAAATGTTCCTTAGAAAGTTTAAGAACTTCAGTAGAAACACGTCTTAACTGATCAAACAGCTCTGGAAATCTTTGGTTCCTCAAGAAAGCCCAGAACCTCAGGAGAAACACATTATAACTGTCAGAGAATTTCTGGAACTCTTTCTTTCCTCAGAAAGTTTCAAAACTTGAGTAGAAACATGTCTTAACTGACATGTAAATTGTTCCAGAAATAGGTATAATTTTAACAATATTATTCCAAAATATTATTCTTTTATGTTTCTAAGAAGGTTCCAGGCTTTGTTAGAAATGCATCATCTACCGAAGTTCTGTCTCATTCAGAGTTGTTTGAACTTTGATGCTTCTTCTCACGGTGCACTGTGCTCGTCTTCACTAGCAGACAGAACGAACAGGAGCGCTGCCAGAGAGAAGAAGACTTCTACTACACGGAGATCTACCAGGACGTGGAGCAATCGTCAGCTCCGGCTGGCTGCGGCTCACCTTCCAGTCCGAGCCATCAGAGATCCTCTCCCCCGCCGCCGGAGCCTCTCCAGCCCAGCCCGCTCAGCCAGTCGGCCCCCAGCAGCTTCTGGCAGGTCCACTCCGAGCACTCGTACCAGGTAGGTCACATGACACCAGCACCTCGTCCTGAGGGCTTTGTTGAGCACGGGCTGTGGCTCGCATGGCTCCTAATCCATTACTAGGGTCTTACTGTGGTAACTATGGTAACTGTGAACCATGATATTACCACGATATTTCGGTACTTATGTTTACTGTTACGTCACTATGGTAACGCTCTCGTAGTGTTGCTTTATAGTCAACGGAAGATGGAAACATATTATAGATTTTTTTTTCCTGACTTGTTAACAAAAATATTGTCTTAATGGTTAAAAAAATGTTTGTAAGATGTTTGTAAGATGTAATGGTTCAAAATTTAACCCGTTTTACAAAAACATAGCCCTTCTCTCTTGTAAGTTTATCATCCTGACTGTGGTTAACCCGGGGTTTCACAAGCTTTGGTTTGGTTTTTTTGGTTTTGTTCCAGAAACCCAACTAATTTACGTAAGCAACGTTTCAGCGGAAACATGTCTAAGCTCTAACCCTGGATTAACAGCCGTCACACAACATGGGGCTCTCAGGTAGCGGGCAAGAATTGGCAATGACTAACTCGAAAGGAAGTTGTGTAAAAAAGTATAAACCACTGCGTTATACAGTTACGGAATTAAATTACAGAATTACATAAGGAATAAAACACTCACTGTCGTGTTGTTATAGGATATTTATTGTTACAAATAATCAACTATTCACCAATAACAGCATGTCCCCATGTAAAGTGTTTTCTTCCTGTTACACCACAGCAAAACACGTCGTAACTTTATGCATTTGTAGTTACATTTAATGTCTGTGAAACAAATTGGTTCCTGTTCTCTGTGTAAACTCTTCCGTCCTGAAGATGTCAGAAAACAATAACATACTGTATTAATATAACGAGTGCATTAATATAAACCTGTGATCTGCAGGTGCATTGATGTCAGGGCTGCAAAAAAAATTCAACAGCGTTGTTGGATGATTAAAAGTTAAAACGCTATTTAAGCTTGACGTGCATCCAGGCATGCAAACCATTGAATTTCGTAAGGATTGTGAGTCTTTTTGTGAGAATCATAAACTCATAAAGGCTCTCTGGTGTGTTTGTTGCTCCAGGCTCCGCCTCCTGTTGGTTTGACTGTGTGTAAAGCCGTGTGTGTGCCCGCTCCGCCTCGCTGGACGCCTCTCGTCACGGCACACCAGAGCAAACAGGTCAGCCTCTTCTCCACCAGCTTAACCTTTCACTGTAAATGTGTTGAGAAATTCTGCCAGGGTGTTGGAAGTACGTGCTCCACTTGAGAGGTGCTGATCGAGTTTCTGCTATGTGTTATGACTCAGTGTGACTCATCGTGACTCTAGCTGACTGTGAATGTGTCGGTGTGCACGCTGCAGTTTTAGGCAGCAAAGCAGGCCATAGTGTCAAATCAAAGTAGACGGAAAGGTTAAACAGACTGTTTACTGAAGGCTGTAAAATGTCCATGGCGTGTTTGTTTTTGCCTTTGTTCTGCTGCCACGTTCAGTTATTGCGAAACGCCATCTAGTGGACAAATGATCAAATTGCAGGCGTTGGATTTATTGATTTATATATTTGTGTAAATATTTGATATGTACTGTATTTAACTGTTGTAATTTTTTTGTGGTAATTCGTGACACTTTTCATAAAATATTATGCCTGTATTCTTTACCTCTGAAACACAAACAAAGTGATTTGAAAGTAACAATATGAGACGTTAAAATGTCTGATTTTGTTAAATTATTTATTTCTCACCAAACCTAAAGTCATGAAAGTACTCAAAGTATTGTCCTGTGGTGCATATAATCCGCACTGTGAATGATGTAAAGCTGTGGTATGATGTTGTGTGCTGAGTTTGTGTTTCTGTTCGTGTCCAGGCCGCTCCGTTTCGTCGACGTTCAGTCAGCGTAGGAGAGCAATGGCTCCAGAACCACAGCGCCCCCTCCAGGCCTCCGCACCTCGCCAGTGTTTCGCCTCCAAGAAGCCACTGTGCCACACGGTTCGTCCAGTTCACCCTCACCCTTTATATATATATATATATATATCTATTTCAGCAGTGTGTCTAAACCCTTAGCATTAAAATGTTTTAAATATTCTATTAGAATTAACACATCTTCAATTTATAGGCTTTTTAGCATAGTTTTATTTTGGTGTCATGTAAATTTTCTTAAATATGTAAACCCATCACACACACTGAATAATACGGCTCAAAGTCTTGTTCCCTAAAGCTCTAATACATTAATGCTCTAATCATGCTTTATTTTCATGATACATTTAATGATCTTTATAATTAACAAGAAAGCAAGAAACATGGAATGTCTGGAAAAATTTAAAAGGCTTGGCAAAGGGTTTATTTTTTTAATAGTTTTTTTTTTATTTCATCACTGAGATTCGCTACAAATTTGTTCTTAAGTTAATTTTAAAGTGGCAGTAAATGTCTTTAAAAATCATTTAACTTAACTTCAGGATACATGCAGAGGACAGTGTTCAAGGAAATCAGTAATGATGATGGTAATAGTAATAATAATAATAATAATAATAATAACGCATGAATATATATGAATTGTGAAATGACAAATACCAAGACAAAGAAAGTACTTTAATTAAATTTTATATTTATATATATATATAGCTAGGGTCTAATATAAATGTGAAAACCAACACTAAGAATTACAGTAGATGTAAGACATAAAATTTTAAAAACTTTAAAAAGAAGCTCTAATACTGTAATGTAGATACAAGCACAGATAATAATAGCAGTAGCGATAGTTATAGTAATAGTACTGTTTATAAGAATATCCACATCACCTACTTTATCATTATTATAACTACATGTTTGCGTGTCAGCTTTTCTGCACTGTCTGTAATGTTGTATTACTGAGTCGTTAACGTTTTCTCGTTCGTTCTCATGCCAGGAGGGTTCGAGGCGAGGCTAAAAAGTGCCGGAAGGTGTACGGTATCGAGCACCGGGATCAGTGGTGTACGGCCTGCCGCTGGAAAAAAGCCTGCCAGAGATTTTTGGACTGAAGCTGGTGCTGAGCTGAACGACGTATGAACCAGAGACTGAGGGAAAGAAAAAAAAAAGAACAAGTGGATCGGCTTTGCTGCGGTGGAGGGAAAGCAGAAGAACAATTTTTTTTTTTTTTTTAAATTCTGTAAATTTTGTATGAGACGTTTTACTGAAAGGTGCAGCGTTCTCTCATCGGTGCTGATTTAACTCTGGACTGATCTACGCCACACCTCGTCTCTCTCTCCGTCAGTCTTCCTGAGGTCGTCGAGGTCGTCCCGGGCTCCACTCAGTACCGATTTCTTTCTTCAGCACGCAGCAGCCATATTTTTTTGTAAAGGCTCTGATTAATCAAGGATCTTGACACTCCGTATGGTGATGATTGTTTACCGTGAGGGATTCGCAGTCATTCCAGAAAACCCGACCGTCTTTCTGTTTTATTAGTTTTTATTTTCAGCGATTCGGAAGAGGTCTCCTTTTTATGGAACGACGTCATTTTTGTTGTTTGAGGATTTTTTCAGGGGAGGAAGTGAACGGCAGCTCGGCGGTGAAAGTGAATTTTATGGACATGCTTTAAAAGCATCCGCGCCTTTATGTTTATGTATGCCATGTATACCAGCTAACGTGCTGTTATGTGTTTTTTATAACTACAAACAGAGCAAAAAAAAAGTTTTTTTTTTTATATTGAGATTTGTAATAACTGTGATTGCAGTTATGATCCGTCTATTTCTATGTCTATCTCATATCTTACGTGCGAAAGAAATTTTCCTTTTTTGGTTCCAGATGGTGAATTTGTCCAAAATTAAACTATCAAACATACTTGATGACAGATTTGATTTCACAAAACGTGACCAGTCTTCGTATTGGGAATCAGCGATGATTGTTTTCGCGCTATTTAATTTTTATTGTACGCTTAAAAGATTTTTTTGGTTTCAAATGAAATCCTTTTCTGTTTTCCTGTTTATAATTGTATTTCTGATCACTCCATTATTATCACTCAGCTGCACTACTTTGACTTGTGTAAAGATCCACAATTAAATCGATTATAAATCGGTTTCAGCATGGATTTGTAAAATTATGTTGCTAAAGACAAATTCTGAGAAGATCTTGTAATTAAAAACCAAACAAAAGGAAAATTCTTTCAAAAATTTCAAAAGTTTCATAAAAATAAAAAAACAACAAAAACAAAACATGAACAAAAAACAAAAAAAAACAGTTTAGTGGAAACTCTTAATGTTTTTGGGTCCAAGCATTTGATTCATGGTTATGTTTTGAACTTTTATTATGTGTCGGCTTTTGAAACGTTCACTCTGACATTGTCGGCTTTATGCAGCGTTAACGAGACCTACAGAGATGAAAATGAAAGGATGTTCAAGGAGGTTCATCATCAGGAAAATTTCTTCACCAAAGTCTGAAATATATTCATATGAGCTCAACAGTTACAGTATTTTGCATGAAATGACTCTGGAGTTTTACATTTTGAAATTGTCATTTTCATGATTTAATACACTTTCTATGTAAGCCAACGTGTCCTTTTTCTACTTATTTTTTCACATAAAAAAGCACATTATATATATATATATATATATATATATATAAAACGATGACGGATTCTGGAAAAGTCTCTGAGGTCTGTAATATCACCTCTGACATGAAAGATCATTTCTCGGATATGTCCAAATAATTTAGAAATGATTTGCTGTAAATTCTTTTTCTTCTTCTTTCTTTCTTCCTTCTTTCTTCTCCTTGTTTTGTTTCTTTGTTTCTTTACTCTGTCACTCAGAAGGAACTCAAAAAGATATCAGATATAAATACTGAATAATTTGTACCCTGTAAATCCTAGATTTAAAGACTTAATCGTATTTCGAAGAGGTGGAATTATTAAAAAATAACGATCACAAATCCACTCACAGCTGTAAAGATCAGCAGTGAAAATGTGTTTTTTGTTAATTTATCCGATTATAAACTTGCACTCCGTCAATGTTTTGCACTTTAATTATTGGTTGATTTTTTTTTTTTTGGTTGTCCTACAAACAGCCAACGTACAATTTGTTATTCAGTCTCTAGACCAATCAGAAGTCGGGTCAATTCAGCGACAGGTTTCCTCTTCAACAGCAATAATAGGCAAAGGTTTAAAAAAAACAGAAAAAAAAATAGGCAAATAGAAGAAAATAGAATGTGTTGCTTTATATGAAATGTGAAACTTAAGATATTTAAATTTGAATATGTTGGCTCTGAATTCAACTATCTGTAATTCAGGTTAAAGAAAATGTCCAGCAGTTTGGAAAAGCATTAATAAAAAAAAACCCAATAATATCTGCATATAGAATAAAATAAAATATCTTTGAACATGCTGCTTTATATGAAATTCTGCTCATCCCCAAAATTATTATAAGAAATCATATAGAAATGATTTGCAGCCCATTATGTGTGCAGTTTAAAGCTTAAAGCTGAGTGTTTGTATTCCGACTAATCCTAAAAGCAAATCATTAAAAACTAAATTATTCGTTAATTTAAATAGTTTGTATGATGAACGAGTTTTGAAATCCACATTTGATTCACTCATCCTGCAAGTAACAATCCAAAGTAGCACAAAACAAACAAACAACATCGAGACACACAATCATTTGCTTCATGACAAGCCACAAAAGAAATAGTAAACTATTTTATTGGGATAGTTTTTTTTTTTTTCTCTATGTACAATTAATATGATGAGCAATATAATGGATTATCAGTAAAGTTAAAAAAAAAAAAAAGAATTAGGAGTCATAAATAATCATTTACATAAATAATTTTTTTTAAATTACAAGTGTTTGGTGTTGTTTTTCTGATGTAAGGAAATAAAAACCAGATGCAGAGGATTTTCACGGCTGTGTTATCAGTGAAATTGAAACGTTTCAGGTTTCTTTGGTGTCCGAATGTGTTTTTCTTCCTCGATGTCCGATAACGGTGGTCTTCATGATTTATAGGGAGGATGGATAGTCGTGTTTTAATGACCTCTAGATGTCAGTGTGGTTTCACTCTCTGAGTAGATGAGCTGTACAAGCTTATAGAACGCTTACTGGTTCTTCAGCTGGTCGCTCCTCCACGTAGAACTCATTAGGAACCATTGAGGAACCGTTCTTCTCTGAGAGAGTAAACAGTGTGTGAAAATCTTACCATGCCATCCTGGAAATTTCTAGAATTTTGCTACTTTTAGACGTGCTAACAAACTACAGTCCCACCAAGAACTTCTGTTATTTCATCATTTAGCAAAAACTAACACAGGACCACTGCTAACACTTTCTATGGAGGCCATATGTATGTACATATATACTGTATGAATGACCTATGAATACATTCATAACATAGTACACTTCGTTACACAAGTCATAGGGCCTTAAACACACTTATTATAATTGTTTTTATGTGGAAAGGCATACGTTTAAAGCAGTGTTTATAATGCAATTTAAAATGGTAAACAATGCATTATAAGCAGTGTTTATAACACATTATATCACGTGTATCAGCTTTAGTTTGCTTAGTGAATGTTTAGTCAGAGATGATTTATAAAATACGTAATTGATATACAGTACATTGACAGTCATGTGATATTATAACCTAAATATAATAAGTCGTAAGTTGTATTTGTGAGAAATAACGTAACGTAAAAAAAAAACGGTTTTTACATCATCCAGTGTCTTATTTCTCTGAATTTTTTTAGCCCCAAACTTCGCTGCAGCCATATATAGATTTTAAACATTAAATTCACGTTTTTTAAAAAGTTCTTTGAGAAGTTTCTTGGTATGATTTCCTGATAAACTATCTGGTATAATTCATTTAAAGGGCTTATAATGTGTTATAAACTACTACTGAAATTATGTCAACAGTTCATAATGCGTAACAAGGATAGCTATAAAGCGTAATGCATTCTCATCAGTAATTATAACAATGTGTCTAATGACGTATGGTGTGAATGCATTATAAGCATGAAATATGACCTTCATAGGAAGTGTTAGAGGATGTATCAGTTACTGATTTATTTACGTTATTATTTATTTATTTATTTTAATCATTCATGAATATTATTGTTTTAAAACTGAGACAAATCATCTACATACTTGAAATTGAAAAACAGTCGTGATTGTAGAGGGATCCTAGCGTTAGTTAGCACACCTTATATCTGAAACACTCTCTATTCCTTATAAACTACAACATGCATTATGGGTGTCCTGTATCTCCTTGCCTATCTTTGCACGCTAACCTATTGCAATGCATTGTGGGATTTCTGGAGTGCACCGAATATTCACACTAGCAGGCGACATTCACACTAGCAAGCGACAAAACTAAAGGTGAATTATTTCCTATCTACGTGCACGACACTGAGCCGCCATTTCAGGCGACATTTGCCTTGAAATTTTCTCAATTCACTGCAAAATGAGATATGACGATTGGCTTGAACGATTCCTCGGACCAATCCTATAATGTGTGGGACCCGTTGTTTCTTCAGTTCACGCACAAAAAATAAAAATAAAAAAACCTTCAAGCCGTTGTTTCTTCATATCCTGAGATACACGACCTCTCGTTAAATGTGTATAGAAACATTGTGAGGGAAAAAAATGCTTGGAAGGAAGTAGCAGAAACTGTTGGTGCTTCTGTTCAGTGTATGTAGAGACATTACGAAGAAAAATATTTGTGTTCATCTAGTTCACTTTAGAGACTTTATATAGCTAGTAGCGTTTCTCATCGGAGTTTAAAAAAAAAACACAAAATGCTGGACAGGCCACGCCCACAAAAGACAAATTACAAGTGATCTGAGAGACTTGCTAGTGTGAACGTAGGCTAACTAGTGCACTATATACAGTAGATGCAGTTTCAGACGTAGATAGAGTTAGCACATCAAATTCCAAGTTAAAACGTCCCCAACGTTACCTTTGCTTTCTTTCATGGGATTAAAGTCATAATTACGAGTGTCAGACCCCACTGTTAATGGCTAACACTTGATACTGAGCTTTCAGTGTGTGTTATTTTTGCTGCTGTTTGTTACTTTTGCGTTTTTATTTGCGCTGAAGCATGGCACCAGTGTCATCTGACAAAACGAAGTTTCTGATAACTGATGAAATAAAATTTCCTGATAGAAAAGAAATAAAACGTTCTTGGCAGAGGACTCGGACATTTGCTACCGTGTTGTAGAGTTCATTTTTTTTTTATGAAGGTGAATTAAGAAGTGTGTTAACAGATGAAGGCTTTGCTAGGGAAGTGTAGCGCTACTGACGATGCTCACACCTCGTTCTGCTGGGTGATGTCATTGGACACGCTGTTGAACTCGCTAGCTCGAGTGGTCATGCCCAAGTACTGCTTTAGAAACTCGCTGAAGCGTTTCTGGTTGTTCCACTTGCGGGCCGACTTGCGGACGCCTATGAAGCCGCCGTATCTCTTCTGCATAGACCGACCAGGGTCCATGAACTTCCTGTAGCCGTACTTGCTTTTGAGGAACCCTCCGAAACGTTTGGTGAGGTTCACCGGTTCACCCTCTTGGTCGCTTTTTACCTCCCAGTCCGCAGCGTCGGGTTCTTCCTGCGCAGGCTGAGGCTGAACGGCCGTGCTAAACTGGGAGATTTGGTTCTCTTGGTTGAGTTCGTCCAAACCCAAAGCTCGTGCCATGTGGTCAAACCTTTGCAGGGTTCCAGAATACGTCAGACCGCCGTCAGATTGACCCATCGGCAGGACAGTTTCCACTTCCTCCTCGGCTCTTTTCAGCATCGAGTTCCCTATGGACAGGGACTCCAGGGGTTCTTCCTCCAAGGCGGTCTGACATCTCTCCCATGTGAGGCCCAGAGAAACCCTGCTGCGACATTCCATCATACAGACCTGAGATTGTACAAGGACGAGCAAAATGTGAGGCAAGATTTCTCTGGTTAACTCTGGTTCCACATTTTATCACAAACATCTTATAAAAAAAAAAAAGGGCCAGAGCACCAAATCCTGCTTCTATAAAATTTAATCAAGGAGTTTTAAGTCACGACGCATCAAATGGTGCGTTAAGAAAGAGGGGAAGGGAAAGTCCCCCATTCTCGTTTCACCCAGAGGAATTAATTAGCTGACATAAACATAAAAGGAGTCGTGAAGAGAAATAAAGATTTGGGAAAGAGCGACAAAAAAAAAAAAGGAAATGCTCCGATTCTGTTCATTCATGCTGCAAAGTTTTAAAGAACGGCCCAAGGAGCTTCCCCCAAACACCAAACCGGGACGGCTCGACTCCATCAGTTTCCGCCACCGGCCGCGCCAGATGATGTTGTTGTGTTTTCCATTTAATTATGTGCAGAGTTAATTAGATTAGCACAGCTGCTTTAGAGTCAAAAGACAAATTAGTGATTCCAACCCCTCGAACCCTTCCGATCAACATCAAGAAACATCGAGATGTGGAGATTCGGAAGGAAAAAGCATCCAAATTAAGGAACGTAATACATGCGTGCTGTAGTTTAATTAAATATCTACATAAAATGGTTAACGTCTAATACGTGTATTATCAGATGAGTTGGGTGCAAAAGTTTGTACACCCTTACTGATGTCATTACCACAAACAGTACAAATGGTTCCAAACGATATGTTAAGATATTAATAGTGAAAATAAAAAAATTATATTTCTGAATGTCATATAAATGTGGATTTTTTTCCACATTAAGGAATATTCTCAGATCTTTAACCTCTTCTTATTACTTATTTTTATTCTGTTTTTGTTTCTTTGTGCCTGTTTCTTAATGGTGGTTTTCCTAAACACCTTGCTATCATTTTAGCCCATTCAGCCGTTCTGACATTACTGACTGGTTTGTTCAGCTTAACGTGACATGTTTGAGCAAATTAATTTCAGAATACATAATGCTAATAAGGAGAACTCCTGACTGAGACTCTGTTACTCAAATATTTAGACAGACATTACTGATTTCTGTTTTTGCGGATATCAAATATAAAATAGAGGTTTTTGAGTGCAAACTTTTGCACTCAACTGTCTATAAATCCTAACCATATTCTCCCAAGGGTACAAAGTGTAAAATGCTAACAACATATTAAAGGAGAGAGTTGTAGTTCCAGAAAGGTACAAGACTGAGGAGTTTTGTCTGGGGGCGGGGCTTATTTCTGGGCTGTAAAAAACATGCAAACAAGAGCTTGAAATAAAGAAACTAGCAACTTCTATTACACAGCAATTTTTTTTTTTTTTTAACAAAAAAATCGCAGTTTTACTAAGCTACCTTTCAAATGATATGATTATCACATAAAAAGTGGAAACACTTTTAAACATTATACACTGCACCTTAAATGGACAGTATTTTATGACTGATATTTTTTCCCCAAGTGTCTCACCAGTGTGTCAAAGCCGTGGTCTTTGGGAAGGATTTGGCTGCAGGAGAGACAGTCTCTCTGACAGTCACTGCGTCCGGGGACAAACAGCCCCACTAGCAGGAGAACCCATAACGGCGTCTTCATTATACACTGATTGTAGTGATAGTTGAAATTCTGGATACAGAGAGATGGAGAGAGAGAGATGGAGAGAGGGAAAAGATGATGATTTCTTCCATCACTCTAATTAATATGACTGAATTAAAGAGAAAGGCAAAAGAAAACAGTACACCGGAGAACGATTAGAGCAGCATTTGACATTTGACATAATTAGCACCATTGTGGAACAAATTTCAGTTTAAAAAAAAAAAAAGCCAGTGAATGTCTGAGTAGATTAAAACCATTGACCTTAGATTACTATCAGAGAGAAATGCTAGAGTGTGCTTGTGCGTTTGACAAACTCCGCATCTGGCAAGTACTTCATTAGCAAAACTCATCATCGTCTCTAATTGAAGCTTGCATTTAGCTCGCGGTGTAATGAGACTCGAATGGAGAAGAGAAGGGGAGAAGAGGCTCGGGATCAGTACTGTGGCATGGTGCAAAGTCACTACAGAGAGGGAAAAAAAGAGAAAAGACAACAGCAAGAGCATCTAAAAGATAAAAGAAGAAGAAATGGGACTGATAATAGATCAACATGTTGACAGGTTTTCCATTTGCTTCGGAAAACAGACCTTTCGCGAGGACTTTGAGGTCAGCCGTGGACGTACAAAAAAAAAAAAAAAAGTAGTGCTGATACCACCTGGGAGATATTTACCAGCCAGTGCAGACCCCAAAGAGAAGGCAGGGTGAGAAATTACAGGGCAGATAAAGTAAATTATATACAGTACACTATATCTAGAAATGTGAAAAAGAACTGCACGCACTGTATACTGATTTTCAGAGAGTTACAAGTCTCATACGAGTCATGGATTATATGATTATCTACCTGTTCACACTGGTGTAGATGCACTGCGGGCTTTAGAGATGAAATAGCAACTCAGAGCAAAGCTAACAGTGTAAAGAGACCAGCTAGATGTCCAGACTTGTTCTGAAAAATAGTTTATCCATCCCGTATTTCAGAATTTACCCCCATTCATTATAATCACTGGAGTAGAAACACTGAAACACCAAGAAGATAACATTCTGCTCTGGAAAATGAGATTAAACACTCACTAGTGTCATGCTGTTATAGTAAAATAATCAACAACGAGGCGGTGTGATGAAGTGGAGTTACCGTAACCGTCCTGAAGTTGATTACTTTCCTGTAACGGCACACCCTGAGATGTTTTACTCCACTTACATAACAGCAATTTGTCAACGATTTGTCAACGATAAATGATTTTTTAATATGGCTAATATTAAATTTAGATTATGTAGAGCAACAAGTCCCTGTTACTATAGAAACGGTCACGTATTAGAACCTGTGATTTGCCTTGTAGATGGAATTACTGTCAAAGCCGCTGATTTAGAAAATAAAATCGAGATATGAACAGCGCTGTACCGTAAAGAATTTATAATTATTTTCAGATTAGCTAATGTAGACCTACAGTATCCCATAATATGCAGATAACTGGACATTTATAAGGCTTCCTTTGATTAAATCCAATTAGCAACTTGAATAGAACCCAAGACCTTATGGAGTTATCTCAAAGGAGACCAGCTCAGTCTCAGATCGGATCAGACCGGATCAGATCGGATCAGATCAGTAAAGAATAAAACAAACTGCTGCTTTTAGACGGCTGAAGAGACACAAGCAGAAGCGAACAGAACCTCAGGATGCTGACCCAAGCACTATTCTTTCTTTAACACAGACAGTTAGTGACAAACAGAATATTGCGGAACGTGAACATGTCTTCGATTTTTAAAACATATATTGGAATTAGTGCTAGCTAACTTTGGGAACTAATTTTTTCCTCAGCTGCCTGAGGAGTAAAATGCAAAATGAAGCGAGAGGGGTCGAAACAAACTACTCTAGCGTTCATTAAAACGTGTGTTGTGTCCTGTTTTTGTATTATAATCAGACCCTGACTCCATTTAGCGCTAAAAAGCAAAGTACATAGACAGTCTCTATGTGTTTACAGACGAAACGCATCCTGAGATCTGAGTTCCCAGGAAACAGACAGGTATGAATCATGTAGCATCACTTTAAGCACCAGCTAGCAATGTTTTTAAAAAAAATAAATATCATTAAAAACTTTAAATTTTGCTCCTCCACTTTTGCCCTGAGTGGTTTATGTTGCGCAATATGATAGTCAGCGTACTCAGCTCACTACCCACCCAGGCCTACTGGTTTACACAATATAATCGCTAGCCTATTGCTACCTAGCTTGTGCTACAGACAAAAATAATATTTATCCTAATGCTAACTGAGGAAGCATTTTAGTAATTGGATGAAATTAGTTGTTTATTATTTGCACCCCATGTACTCACTACCAATTACTAAAATTGCTAACAAGCCTGACTACTGGTTTTAATCGCACAACATAATAGTTAGCTTAATGCTACTTAGTATGCTAGCCACTTTTGCTAGTAAATTCCCTAGCCTAATGCTACCTATAGCTGGGCCCAAAATAATATTTAGTGTAATGCTAACTTGCTAGCAAGCCTGGGTGATTGTTTTACTTACAAACCTGGTTTTAGCACAATAATAGCTCGATGTCAGTAAGCTCGCTAGTGAACCTGGCTAAATGTTTTGATTCCATATTACATAGCCTAATGCTAGCTAGCTTGATGTTGAACTGACTACTGGTTTAGCCTCATATAACTTTAGCTAGCTAATGTTTGCTAGCACAAGGCTAATAAAGGCTCACTACTTAAATGAAATAACTATGTAATATTAGCTGGTAGGCTAGCAATATTAGCAGAGTGCTGTTTTTAGGTAGCTGGCTAGCTTAGCTTATGTTGCTAAATAAAGATGTGTCATTTCTGTTAAAGATACAGATTGTTTTTTTTTCTTTTTTGTGTGATCATTTGAGAAAAACAAATGATCTGTTTTTCTATTTTTTTAAAATAAAAAAATACTGATATTGTTTTGTTCTATGAAACCTCTCTTTGAAGAGAACTTATAGAATTATATTTTAGAAAATGTAAAGGAAAATTAATGCTATTTTGTTAAGTAGGAGGTCGAGTAAGATTTCATTAAGCGATTTCAGACTGAAGAACAACAATCACTGGTCAAAATATCTTTTAAATAAATAAATAAAACGTTGATGAGCCGCTTGTGAGCCGAAAGAGTCGACTCTTATTGGCGAGATGAGTCAAATGATGTGACTCACGCGTAAGAGATGAAACTCCCGTTACTAGACGTTGTTGTTTGTAAGCATTTCCATCATTTCAGATGTTTTTGGAGAACATCTTCTGCGAAATAGAGCAGGCTAAGAGCTTAATTAAGTTCGTGAGGCGAATGGTGCTGGAAATCACGGCTCATTTCACAGGCTCATGTGATGATCTGTGTTAAACACCAGAGGATTCTCAAACAGACACAAATGGAGACGTTGAAAATAGTTCACAGGAGTAATTAGGACCAGTCAGGAGTCCTAATCGCAATATATAAACTTTCAATATCAATCTAAACGTGTGTAGGTTACGAAAACATCAATACCACGACACTCAGGCCGTCATCACCGGTTATCCGTTGAATTATTCCAGTAGTTACGTGATCACATTCATGAGTCGTGAGGAACTATAAATGTTATCAAACCCAGAAACTCACAAAAAGAGAAACAAAAAAAAAAAATCCTAAAATGCATCAACAATTTTAACCAACACTTGGATGCTAATTCTAATAATACAGATTGACGTTTAGGTCAAATTAGGTCTAATGCTTAGCTAGCTTAGCTAGTAAATACACTTTTTTCCATGTAGACTTTCTCAGGTTTTTTTTTTTTTTTTTTTTAAATTGTGAATCTGTTACATCAGAGGACAACAACGTGGTACATGGAAACTTTTAGCCACACAAGCTGAGTGCTAAGCTAGCTAGATAGGTAACTTAGCTAATATTAGCGATGAATAAAATGGTGGTTGTAATGGCAGTGTTATATTTTGATATTATTTAGATGCTGTTGAATGAATCACTGAGAAAATCGTGATGTAAATCAAGTCACGATTGATAAATATGAGCTAGTTTACAAGCTAGCCGGTTAGCTGCGTAAGATAACAGGAGGACATGGGGTTTTTTATTTTTTCTCCTGATTTGCATATTTATGTATTTGTGTATGTTTTAAGATTTTTTAATGATGCTAAAAGTGTAGATGCGTTCCTAGACCACGTTAGCATTTTTTAAAATTATTTTTTTAGTTATTTTAAATAGTATTTTTAATAAAGGCCATGATTAGACAAAGAGGAAGGTCATTCTGAGAAAGAAGTACGTTATAAATAGTGTACGATGCGACACTTCCGCTCTCCAGCTCAAGCACGATTGCACAAATAATTGTAACAAAAGTGAAGAAGTAATCAATGGAGGTTATTGTCCAGCACGTAGCAAGACTCGGTGCTCTTACCGCTTGATTTAAGATAACCATTAGGGTTGGTTGTAAACATGCTAAAAGCATGCGATCGATGAAGCGACTAAAATCACCGTAGGTCATTCTGAAGCATAATGAGGTTTATGTGTTTTGAGAGATGCGACACGACGGATCGTTCAGGGAGCCGACGAGAAAAGCCCAATATCAGGAGGTTTGATTACTGGGTGGATTCATCATCATCATCATCATCATCATCATCATCGTCGTCGTCGTCATCACCTCACTGTGTGGTCCAAGGTCACACGTAGCACACGTACGCACGCCGGCGTCACACACAAACTAGTCTCAGTAGTACTCTATATGTTTCTGCCCTTTTATAAACAGAAGATCGACAGAACTGTAATGAGGTGAGAAAGAAAAATCGCCCACACGGCGATGAGAACGCTGGAGAGGATCTGAAACAGAGTCTGATTTCATTATTAACATTTATAACGCTGCTTACGTTCCGGGTGAAGGAATCTGCTTTGGTGAGCATCTTCTTCTACTGCTGAGTGCAAAAGTTTGCACTCCCCATGGATTTTCAATGAAAAAAATGGATATTTCTTACTTAGATAGATGGATGAATGAGAGATTTGAAGAAAGAAAGAAAGAAAGAAAGAAAGGGGGATTTGGAACAAAGAAAGAAAGAAAGAAACAAGCAAGCTAGCAAACAAAGGAGGGGCAGAAAGAAAGAAAGAAAGAAAACAAACAAACAAGCAAACAAAAACAGAGGAGGATAAGAGAGAAAGAAAGAAAGAAAAATGTGCATCCCCCATGAATTCTGAATGAAACAGGGAAATGTACTTCTGCTCAGACAGATAGTTCAAATTTATTGATTCAAAAGGGAAAAATCTGGAATGTTGAATCTGGAAACCAATTTAATTTCATAATTCCAAGATGTAAAATGCGGGTGCAGCAGGACAACAATCCAAAACAAAAGCGGAACAAATATTAAGCTGAGAGGATTCAAGCACGGCTCAGAGGAGTCACTTGATATCCCCTTTGTCCTGGGGGTGTACAAACTTTTGCACTCAACTGTAGCAATAAAAATGCGATCAGTTACGGACAATAAACGAAAATGAATCGTTGTTATGTTATGGAACGCAAAATATAAAAAGTAAAATGTCTTGATTTTTTTAAACAATGCAAAAGTTTGTATACCCTTAAGGACAAAAAGGACTCATTTCAGATTGTTAGCATTTAATTATTAATTAATTACCATGAATTAGCATTTTCTTCTGATGACTTAGAACTTTTTCAAACGTGACGAGCGACGTACCATCAGTTAATATGCTTAAGAATGTGACTGGAGCAAAAACGTATAAACCAAAGAGGAAGAACCTGAATGCACATTTTATAGATTTTTATCTTACTAAGCAGTTCAACGTTCAAGCAGATCAGACCTCATTTATTTCATATATTTATTAACATTAAAGCATGTGAGTATTGTTTAATTACGTTTTCATTTATTTTATTGTTACTATGCACACACACACACACACACACATTCAGGAGTGCGCCTTAGAGCACCAAGGAGAAAAGTAATGAAGTACAAACGACATAAAGTACAATGTGCTATGTGTAATGTGTTGTGCCAATATTTTATATCTACAAATAGAAGAAAAGCACTTTTGTTTGAAATCAAGCTGTTTAGGGTTAATTCGTTGCGTCCCACGTTTGTGATCCTTCATCTGAAACATGGAGACGTACCAGAAACTACATGACAGAAAAATCATGTAAAGGTTGTAGGAAGGAGTGAATGATTAAGTGACAAGTCACACGTGTGTGCAGTCCCTTAAAAATGCCACGTGAATATTTCCTTTTACGTTCAAAGCAGAGCCTTAATTTAACACTTCACAGAAGAGAAGCCTTTAAGCTGAAGTGCCCTGGGGTTTGTAATGATGAGAGCGATCGTGCACTCGAGGTATTTGCATTGATCTCAGTATGAATCAGTCGATGAAATAATAATGAGGGGGTCGTGGAAATAATGGGGCTGTTATATGGATGAACAGAAAAGACCTGAGGCATGTTTGCTGAAACCCTACAAATGACCAGGTATTAAAAATCTTCCATTTAAACTTATTCTAATGGAGTAAGTGATGCTTACTCAAATTTTTTAATGAGTACAAAACATTGCATATAAATATTACAAGTGAAATGGTAATTCTTTTAAATTTATATATGGTGAATTATGTGATAATTAATAGACTTTAAAAAATAAAATCAGAGGTAAAGGAGGTGCTGGACGTACCTGTGCTGAGGGCAGATGTGTACCTGTCCTGAGAAGATGAGTGAAATGAAAAAGCGTCAGTAGTCTCCTGTTCTCTGCTCCTGTTAGGATGTGATATGACGCTGTTGCTCGGCTGTCTTTATATCGACACGCCCCTCTCTGTGCACCAACCCCTGAACCCTCCCTCCCTTCCTCCATCCATCCCTCCATCCATCCATCCATCCCTCCATCCTCCTCGTCTCCTTCCTTCCTTAACAACTTACTCCAGGAGAAAAGAAAACCCAACAGTACAGCCTCTAATGTAGTGAAGTGAACGAGTAAACACCGTCCTCGATTGTGTCAGGACGGATGTTCTCCTACACCGTGTGTCACACTCACAAAACAGGAGGCTGAAAACAAATACAGGCATTTGATTTAAAAATAGTTTGAGCCACAACGTTCTGGGAACATCGCTCACACGACTTCCCCAGGTCAAGAAGAACCAGAAATGTTGCAGCAGCGTTGTAGGAACGCTTATCAATGATTTTCAACATGAGACTTCTTGAGAGATTGACCAGATGTGTTGGAGAAGGAAGGAAAGAAAGAAAGAAAGAAAGAAAGTACAGGATGAAGGAGAAAAAAATAAAGAATGAGAGAAAGAAAAAAAGAGAAAATAAAGCAGCACAGAAAAGAGAGGAAAATAAAAAGAGAAAACAGAAGAGAAGAAAGAAAGAATGAAACGAGAAAATATACAGATAATAATAATAATACAGAAAAGAAAGAAAGAATAGAGAAGGAATGTGTGAAGAGAAAGAAAGAAAGAAAGAAAGAAAAGAGGGGGAAAAAAGAACAGAAGGAGTGGAAGGTCAAACAACAGAAGAGAAGAAAGAAAGAATGAAAAGAGAAATATATATAGATATGAATTATACAGAGAAAGAAAGAAAGAAAGAAAGAGTAAAAAGAGTAGAAATAAGTAAAAAGAGACAACAGAACAGAAGCAAGAAAGAATGAAAAGAGAAATATATGGATAAAAATTATACAAAAAAGAAAGAAAGAATGAAAGAAAGAATGAATGAATGAATGAATGAATGAAAAAAGGCTGTATTGCATTCAGAGACACAAACTTTGAACTGATCATGAGTTCTTTTTCTTTCACTATAAATATTTGAAGACACACTATTTATAAATATTTTGTTGCGTGTCCTGGGGGGTGTACAAACTTTTGCACCGCTGTGCAGAGATGAAGGCTGAGTGATGTGGAATAATGATGAAGAGATGAGGCAGGAGACTCCTGACGTTAGACGAACGTGTGTTTATCGTTCATCTGTTGAATCACTTTATTTCCCACCGGAGCTCATGGCTGTGTTCTGAATTCTCCACTCACTGTGTCATATCGACGCTCTGTGTGTGTGTGTGTGTGTGTGTGTGTGTGGGTCAGAAACAGGCAGATGGTCACTGAGCTGTTGAGTATTTGAGCTTCCATTTTTACCCGCTCGCTCTGTATGAAGTGCGTTTTGCAAAACAAAGATAGATGTCAATGAGAAGCTGACAGAGCAGGATGAGGACGTCTCTTCTCTCCCACGCTCCCGCAGCTTCTCCAACGACTGACGGAAGTTCAGTTGGATTTTTTACAAATGACGTAAGATCTTTAACCATTCAAACCTTTTCCCAGGAAGCTGCCTCAGGTGAAGTCTTCTGAGTTTAGAGTCAAGATTACAAAACAGACTTTGGCTCCTGCTGAGGTTCCTGAGAACAGAACAGATATCTTTCTTCAGAAATCTGAGTTCAGTGTTCAGTGTTACACAATGACACGATGACAACAACACAGTGTTACACAATGACACGATGACAACAACACAGTGTTACACAATGACACAATGAGAACAACACAGTGATACACAATGACACAATGAGAACAACACAGTGATACACAATGACACAATGAGAACAACATAGTGATACACAATGACACAATGACACAATGAGAACAACACAGTGTTACACAATGACACGATGACACAATGAGAACAACACAGAGTTACACAATGACACAATGGCACATCTCAATGAGAACACAGTGTTACACAATGACACAATGAGAACAACACAGTGTTACACAATGACACAATGACACAATGAGAACAACACAGTGTTACACAATGACACGATGACAACAGCACAGAGAGAATGCTGCAGCACATAATCCAGAGAATGTATCCTATATGGATCATATACACAACATACACAAAACACACACACACATACACACAGCATACACAACACATGCACACACACACAATCCAGAGAATGTATCCTATATGGATTATATACACAACATACACAACACACACACAATCCAGAGAATGCATCCTATATGGATTATATACACAACATACACAACACACACACACACACACACACACAACATACACAACACACACACACACAATCCAGAGAATGTATCCTATATGGATCATATACACAACATACACAAAACACACACACACAACATACACACACACTTGCATGCACACACACTCAACATACACAACACACACACAACACACACACAATCCAGAGAATGTATCCTATATGGATTATATACACAACATACACAACACACACAACATACACAACACATGCACACACACACAATCCAGAGAATGCATCCTATATGGATTACATACACAACACACACACACACAACATACACAACATACACACAACACACACACAATTCAGAGAATGCATCCTATATGGATTACATACACAACATACACAACACACACACAAAACACACAACACACACACACTATAGCAGCAATACATTCATAACACTACTGGCTATGGTGTGTGTGGCATGTTTTGTGTGTGTTGTGTATGTAATCCATATAGGATGCATTCTCTGGATTGTGTGTGTGTGCATGTGTTGTGTGTTTTGTGTATATAATCCATATAGGATACATTCTCTGGATTGTGTGTGTGTGTGTTGTGTATGTTGTGTATATAATCCATATAGGATGCATTCTCTGGATTGTGTGTGTGTGTGTTGTGTATGTTGTGTGTGTGTGTTGCATGTTTTGTGTGTGTGTGTTGTGTATGTTGTGTATATAATCCATATAGGATACATTCTCTGGATTGTGTGTGATGTCCATGTTTAATAAAATGATTTTTTTCACCAAGGAAAAAGACACACATTTGGTCTTAAAATGAAATTTGGAAATAAAACCAATAATTTCATGGTCTTTCTCCACAAGGATCCAGCCGAATAAAAACAGATCGTAACGGTGACTTTGTGAAAAGAGCTGAAAAAAATAGCTGGTGAGGATTTTTCAATACCAACATTAATCTACTAGCTAATTTAATTTAACAGCTAACATTAGCCATCTAGCTCACATGAGCTAACCTGACAGGATTTTCTGAAGATTTTCTGAAGTCCAGTAATGTTCAGTGCTTACATTAGCCAGCTCGCTAACATGAGCTAACCTGACAGGATTCCTGTGAGGATTTTTTTGAAGTCTAAAGTTCAGAGCTGACATTAAAAAGCTAGATCAGATGAGCTAACTGCTTATATTAGCTAGATCATGAGCTAGCGTGACACGATTTCTGTGAGGACTTGCCATTAGCCAATGACTTACTATGAGCTAAGTGCTTCATTAGCCAGCTCATATGAGATAACCTGACAGGATTTCTGTGAGAAATTTTTTAGTCCAGTAACGTTCGGTGCTAATATTAACCAGCTAGATAGGATGAGCTAACTCCCGATATTAGCCAGCTAGCTAACATGAGCTAAACTGACAGGATTTCTGTGGAGACTTAACATTCTTAATCATGTATGTTTATAATCTTTATGTTAGAGGTACATAAGAAGGACTAAGTGCACATTATCTAGCTAGTTAGCTTCATATATTATATATTGATATATTTAAAGTATCGTTGCCAGATTAAGATGGTTTGGACATGTTCAGAGGAGGGAGAGTGAGTATATTGGTAGGAGAATGTTGGACATGGAGCT
>CM075012.1:26397942-26419139 GCA_037576675.1 Pangasius sanitwongsei | reverse complement strand
CTACACTTCGATCACATCTTGATTGTTTCATTTCAAATCCATTGTGGTGGTGTATAAAGGCAAAATCACAAAAACTCGGTCATTGTCCAAATACTTCCGGACCTGACTGTGTATATATATATATATATATATATATATATATATATATATATATAAATCACCTTATGGTGCTTCATTAGCGGACGCTTTCCTCTTTTATAGTATTTATTTTCGTCATCTGAGATTTATTGATGCACTCGTGTTAATTATCAGTTACACCCCGTACTAATGAAGCTTTCCCCCCATTTGAATTCATTCCTCGATGAGTTTGCTGATTCGGGGATGAGAAATACATCATGTATTTCTTCTTCCCATCATTTATTTATTTCTTCTCCCAGCTTCAAGCTATGGCACCATATTGTTGTTGTTGTTGTTATCACAGGAAATATTTGCCTTTTATTAGACACAGTAATTAAGAAAGCTTCAGATGTTATCTTTAAGCAAATCCACTCTGAACGACTTGCATATTCATTTTTATAACTAATGTGATCATTAACCGCGACCAAGAATGATTTTGTAATGTAATTCTGATTTTTAAATTTGGATTACCCACAACGCCATGCTGATTTAGCCATCGCTTCATCTCTACTTAAAGAGCAAAATGTGGCAGCGCTTTAGTCTCATAGTCTGTCCGGCTCTATCAGTTCCACATCTGTACACTCTGCTCAAACAGATCAGCTTTCAAAGCTTCAACTTTCACACTAATACATTCATCAACACTCATCAAATCTCACCTGCGGCGTATAGCTGCACTACATTCTGGGACTTTGAGTCTGGTGTTTCTCCAACGCCTCCACTACACCTACATGGATTTCTCATTAATATAAGGTTGCATGAAAATGGTGAGGGAGAAACAGCGAAACCTGAGCGTTATATTATTTTATATTATTATTATATTTTTTTCTCCTATTAAATTCCACTGTAACTGCGCTATCAATAAGATCAGCGTGACACACAACTGCTAACTTCTCACAGGAATAATGAAAACACAGCACCAGCCATTACATTTGCACCAGAATTGCTGAAAAAACATCAGAGATATTTCATTATAAGCATATTTAATGTTTCAGGGTGGAGGTTTCGTGTCCATAGCAGCACTGATGGATTGATTTGTCAGTACGTGTTTGTGATTTAAAGCTTATTGAACGCAGCACAGACTCGTGGTTTGATTATTAATCCTGGAGAGTAATAAACGTTTTCTCGATTATTAATCCTGGAGAGTAATGAAGACGTATCTCTCATGTGTACGTAGCCTGTAGGACCTTTCAGTCCGGTCACTCTGTACTTATTGGAGAGCGTAGGCGTAGGGTCTGTCGGGGAGGTCCATTAAGTTAATGCACTACGACCAGTCGTGGAAAAGGAACGGACAAAAATAGATGAAAAATGTCTGATGGAGGCTGGAGGAGGCAGGGACAGTAACCTTTCTGCCGTGTTTATTGGGATGAGTGACACACTCTAGCGGATCTTGAATGAATGCCATCTGTAAAGATTAATCCTCTGAGAGACTTGCCCTTTTCCTGAGACCAACTGAAAAAAGAAATAAAAAAGAAACAACTCTTCTGGCTGGAGAAGTAAACGTGCAAGAGAGAGAGAGAGAGAGAGAGAGAGAGTCTTTTCTCTTTTCTCCACTTCACCTCAAATCTATCGATGAGAGGCTGAATTCCTCGAGGGTTCTTTTAATGGTTTAAACGTATTGCATGAAACATTTTGTGAAAGGGAAAGCCTCTGTTTACAGAGGCAAGACTGTGCCAGAGGGACAAGCTGAAAAGAAAGAAAGAAAGAAAGAAATCTTAGTTGAAATACTTCAACTAAAAGTTGTGGAGGAAAGAAAGAACATAAAAGAGTCAAAAGAAAAAAGAAAAGCAGCTAGACAGAAAGAACAAACAAGTAAGTGAAAAACAAAAAAGAAAGAAAGAACAAAAAAGTAAGAGGAAAGAAAGAAAGAAAGAAATACTGACAGAAAGAACATCAAATAAGAAAGAAAGAACGAAAGAAAGAAAATCTTTGCTGAAAATGTTATGACAGAACAGTTGTAGAGAAAAGAATGAGCATAAAATAATTGAAAGAAAAAATGAAAGAAATAAACAAACAAACGAAAGAAAGAAAAAACAAAAGAAAGAAAGAAAGAAAGAAAGAAAGAAACATTTCCTGAAGAATATACTGTGCATGAAACAGTATTTGACAGAATAATGGAGAGATTAAAGTTTTCATACAAAGAAAGAAAGAAAGAAAGAAACCAGAAAAGATTTGCTTGTTCACTTTTTTTTAATGAATTTTTCTGTGAGGTGAGGAAGACTGATTTGTACCTGAGAGGGAAAAAAGCACTGCGTTAATCTGTACACTCTTTTTGGATTTGTCTATTTTTGTTTATGTGTAAAATAAAAAGAATGTTGCTAATGTTGAACTGAAAAACTCTAATCTCTCTCTAACCCAAAACCTTCATATAAATAACTTTTAATAAAAAAATGTAGTCATGCAAATTGTTAGAAGTGAAAGAATAACCATGTTGTATATTATATTATATTATATTATATTATATTATATTATATTATATTATATTATATTATATTATATTATATTATATTATATTTCTGTAAATATTGGCTTCTCCTCATTGTTTAAAGGAGGACATTTAACACAAAGCACAATGACGCACATTCATCAGAAACTATTAATGCACCGGGTTGAAAGTTTTCGAAATGTAATTAACGACATCTTTATCAGTGTTATTGTGTTCACTGGAGGTTTCTGACGCTCGGTGGTTTCAGGCTCGTCCTCCGGCCAGTTAATTATTCAATCAGCTTTGCAGGCCAAGTGGTGCGAGCGTGGAGGAGATGCGCTCCCACGTTGCCTCGCTCCACTGCGCTTCAAGCAATTCCTCTTCCAGAAATTAGACTGAATTGCACTCGGCTTTTGGCCCAGATAACACCAAAGACCTTAAAGGAGAGGATTTCTTTTATCACTGCGTTAGGGAGGAAAAACTTTAAAGCACTAGAGAGAGAATTTCACAGTTGGTCAGACAAACGCGGCGTAAGCTCTGTGGGGTTTTAACAAGCAGATACAGTGGATATAAAAAGTTTACACACCCCTGTTATAAATGCTGGGTTTTGTGATTGAAAAAAATTAAACCGAGATCAAACATATCAGATGTTTTCCAACTTTAAATGTGAGTTAAATTTCAAAATTTTCAATCCTGAAACGATTTTCAATCTTGATGTTTTCACATCAGGAAAAATTTTGTGCTTGTAAAAAAAATAACATTACTCGAGGGCTCTTTTAACGGTTTAAACACTCTACATGAATTCTCTACATACACTCTACATACTTCGCCAGAGGGACAAGAGGAAAAGTGCTAAAGAAAGAAAGAAAGAAAGAAAGAAATCAAAATCTAGCCCAAAGGTCGAAAGAAAGAAAGAAAGAAAGAAACAAACAAAAAAGAGGAAAAATAAAGAAGGAACAGGAAAGAACAGAGAAAGAAAGAAAGAAAGAACAGAAAAGAGGAAACAAACAAGAAAGAAAGAACAAAAGAGAGAACAAAAGAACAGAACAGAACAGAGGAAGAAAGAAAGAAAGAAAGAAAGAAAGAAAGAAAGAAAGAAAGAAAGAGTCTTAGTTAAAAACCCATGACAGAAAAATTTTGGGGGGGAAAAATGAAGGATATAAAAAGAGTCAAAAGAAAGAAACAAATGAAATGAAGAAAAGAACAGAGAAGAAAGAAAGAAATGAAAATCTTTGAATTCGTGTGTAATAAAACGCTGATGAAAAGCATGCAATCAAATCTGTTCAAATCAAATCAAAGTCTTTTAAAAAAGATTTCAAAACCCCTCCAGCTGCATTCTGCAACTAACAAAGTTTACAAAGATGGGAAAAAAAACCTCACTAATTTTCTACAAACGTGAAAACCAAGACTTCAAAAATCAATGAATTCCCTGCAAAATTCCCTGATTGGATTGTGGGGCTGAGCACCTGCAGGAACAGATAAGCTGCTTATCTCTGCCACGCACCGAGTGCCGAGTGTTTTCCAGCTCATTTCGCACAGAGAAGACAAACACCTAAATGCAACCGTAATTGCAGTTTCACTGTCATAATTACGGCATCACAAAGCTGTGAAAAGTCGCAGCATTATCATTAGCGTGGAATATCGTGCAGATGTTGATGGAAAACCACAAGGCATGCTGACGGAGGGAGCCAGAGGCTGCAGGATGTATGCGCCGAGGGTTTTTATTGAGGAACATCCAAGAACACGCAGCGGGGCTCGAAACACAGTTTGGGGGAAGAAATTGTGGGTGAAGCCATTATCATAAGACTGAGAGAAATTAAAAACAAGCAGGTAAACGCTGAAACGTAATGAAAAGGATAAAAGCGAGGATTTAAATTGCAGGCAATGCGATTTTATAAAGAGAGAACGGAGCATGGAGGATACACACTCAGCATGTTTACACCTTTAAAACACACAGGCGGAGCTGATGATGATGATGATGATGATGATGACACATGGACACGATGTGATCTCTAGTTTAAGTAAAAGGAAGAGTAAGGAATATCGGAAAAATGAGCAAAGTAGGTAAACATCATAACAGCGATCATGACACTGCTGTACACCTGGATAAGGATATGAACTCTCACGGCAACTCATGGTATAACATCTGCCATGGTACGGTCATGACGGGTATGTCAGGTTTGTGTCAGGGTTATACCTGGTTTGTGACAGGTTTATGACAGGGTTATACCTGGTTTGTGACAGGTTTATGACAGGGTTATACCTGGTTTGTGACAGATTTATGTCAGTGTTATGTCAATGTTATGTCAGGTTTGTGACAGGGTTATATCTGGTTTGTGACAGGGTTATGTCAGGGTTATGCCAGGTTTGTGACAGGGCTATGTCAGGTTTATGACAAGATTATATATATTTCGGAAGGTAAAAGCGCGGACACTTTTCACTGAGTATATAACTACACATGCAAGCAGCATAAAGAGACAGAATAATTAAGGAAAGAGTTTTTTTTTTTAAAGAAGTTTTACAGGTTTAAAGGTTATATGTATATCTCAGTTTAAAAATAATGACAGAATATGAAAGTCATGGAGAAAAGAAAAGAGAAAGAAAGAAAGAAAGAAAGAACAGAATTAAGAGGAAAGCAAACAGAAAGAAAAGAGAAGAAAGAGTATATAGAGAAGCAATAGAAAAGAAAGGAAGAGAGAGAGAGAACAAGAGAGAGAGAGAGAGTAAGGGGAGATAAATCAAGGGAAAGAGAAAGAAGAACCAGAAAAATGAGAACGAAAGGCAGAAAAAGAAAGTGACAAATCCAAAAAGAGAAGAAAAAGAAGAGAAAGAGAGAAGAGGTTAGTGACATGAAAATAAATAGATTTAAAACATGCATGGTATATATGTGTGAAGATTTACGAAACGAAAAGTTGGAGCAGAGTCAGTGTACTGAGCAGCTCGAGCTGAGCTAATTCCATAAAACTGAAGAAAAGAAGAAGAAGAATGAAAAAAAGAAAAAAAAGAAGAAGAAGAATTCTTCTTCTGGAGTCTAGCTGGAATAAGCGTATATAATTTTAATGTTTTGGGTTTTGGGTTTTTATCAATGTGACATAATGAGTCAGAAAATCAGTGTGCATGCAAATATGTCTCTTATCAGTAATTATCTGTGATTTGCTTGTGCAACTTTTAATGAGAAGTCAATTAGCGACTATAATAACAAATAAAGAGCAGAAATTCTCCGCAGGAGGCACAGCGGGGCTCAGATGAGAGCGCCGGCGGGACGGATGTATAGATATAGTGTTATTCCTGTAACACGAACACAGAAAAAAGTTACTGCTATTACTGTGTGTCGCTGTTATTATTCGTCCCGACTGTCGCATCTGTGACACAAGCACTCACGTATTTATTTAAAGCTCTTAATGTTCTTCTTACAAATCCACCCGGAGCTTTCAGTTCATGTTGGACTTACAATAATTATGAGATGAAGTCTTGAAGATTCTACACAGGGTTTCTATGGCAACGCACACATCTGTTACGCAAAAGCATATTTTAACGTTGTTGATGTTCGTAGAGACTGAACTGCAACACTCTCGGTTTGTACATCAAGACAGATATGGAGGAAAAAAAAGAAAGTCTTGGACTCGGACGTTAGCTGTTACTACGACAACGCATCAAATTTGTTGGTGAAACTATATTTTATTTGATTTATGTTCTTTGATAGAAAGCGACACGCTACACTCTTAAAAGCTCTCAGCTTAGAAATACGAAGGCTAGTAGAAAAATAATCCCTATCGTTTCCATGGTAACAGCTCATTCACAGGGATGAATTAATGATTTAAAAACTTTTTTTTTTGTAAGGAGACGTTTATTTAACATTTATGGAAGGAGCCTCCAGTTTCAGAGAAGAAAAAGAGAGGGAACCGAGAAAAAGTGTGATGTGTCGTTCTTTAATTCGAACAGTTGGTAAACTGTCGTGGTGTAAGAGGAATAAAACACTTCAGGGACATTCTGTTTGTGGAAAATAATCAACTTCCGGGTAGCTACAGTAAGAGTCGTTGATTATTTTCCTATAACAGCATGGCACAGAGTGTTTTATTCCACACATGGAAGGGTCGCTCATGATGAAAGCACAACATGCGGTAAATAAACGTAAGAAAAATTTCAAAGTTATAATAAAGACGTGAAGTTTTGATTACATCATTGTTTTTGAAGCAGCATGTGCAGCAGGTCTGACTCCAGACGGCTGGTGGATACACACCACTCCACCCAGCGTGATTCACCACCCAGCATGCATCTCTCCCTACAGACCCTCACACAGACTGCTCGCATCATCTGTGGAGGCCCCCGTTTGCGCAGCGTCACGAGCAAGTCACTGAAAATTTTTTTTTTTCTCTCTGCGTTTTCACTTAGCTTGTGCTGAAATTATAAGATATACATGACTGCACTTAAGGACATTTTTTTGGTCAGAAAAACAGTCTCAGTTTTCAAGGTTGGTTAAACGCAAAAGTACAAAGTCATGTATACAGTATATCATCTATTCAGCAGTGATTTATCCCCTCAACTTGAAATTTCAACGCATCAACTTGAGTTAGTCTTCTCAAGTACCAGTTCCTTCCCTGTTTATGGCGTGACGTCAAACCAACATGGCCGCTCGCACTGTGTACAGTGTAAAGTTCCCCTTCTCTACCTTTAAATGAGTTTATAGCAGTATTGGCTTTAGATCAGTTCACACACACACACACACACACAGTACTCCGCTGTTGTTGCTGTGCTGCAATTTCAGTCCAAAATGTTGCATGAATGTTTGAAGGTCACTATAGAAGAACAGAACCAGCAGCCGCTCAGGCCTGTTGCTGTAAACGTGAGCTTAAAGTAGCTTTTTAGGAGAGTTGCGTGCTCCGACATCAAGTTAAACACATGCTTTCATGGAGGCGTCTGTGGGGTTTTTTTCCACTTTGCACATCAAACATCACGAAGTGAGAAATGACATTATTACAACTTGCAAATTACTTACCACTTACACATTATGAGGTCATGAGTTGCCATGACAGCTCATATCGAGTCGTACAGAGATGTCATGATCTCTGTTAAAAGTGTCGTTTAACACCGTAATGATTGTTCGTGAAGTGTCACTCGTCATCTAGAATTTCTCGTAAAAAATAAAAGCTGAGATAACGACCCAAAACTGACGCACTTTAGAAACAAACAGACTCTCTAACCTGGCTACGTAGCAAAGAACGTGTTTTACGTCTTCGGTTCTGAATTAGCATACATATTAAGATTTTATTTAGCTAACTTCCTTGTCAAAATGCCACCGTTATTAGATAGCTGCTATGGTTATGTCTCAGAAGACGCGTCTTACTCTGTTCTCGTCTAAACCATTTCCACACTCCATAATCAATAAATCATTAGCTTCTTTGTAAAACCCATTTTACAGCTGATGTGGTAAATATATTATGCAGTGCTGCATGAGCACTGCCATCCGATACGCAGTGACTGCCATGTTAATCAATAAGACCTTTTACACCAGACCCGTGAGGCGTACAGAGTGACGGCATCGATGGGTTTTTTTCTCGAGCACTTTTTCACGTCACAGGACTGGTTTCTACTGAGAAACAATACTAAATACAAAAAAACATTCCTGCTACATTCTGCAGTTCAGGCTGCAACAATGAGCTGCAGGCTGCAACTTCTACCAAATATATAAACTCAGGTTATGTTTAAGGCTGCAAGTCTGCTGAAGATGTAATGTGCTTCTTTCATGTGATTCGCTCCGACACCGCAGAGCGCTTACTCTACAGTGTGACGTCACCTCGGCACGGCTGAGGGGTCTGTCAGATCGCAATTATTCACTATTGTGCAACGAGCCGAATTAATCACTAACTGAGTCACAGCTTAGAGTCTGAGATCCCAGGCTGCTCTTTGTATGCACTCGGCCATGATTAATAACATCTTCTTCTTCTGCTTTGTCTTACTTTAAATTCCTTGCTTGAATTTAAAGTGTCGCTGAAATCAAAATCGGTGTTTCAGAGCTTTTCGTTCCTGTCCCTTAGCATTATAGACACAAATATGACAGTCTACCTAGAAAACAACAACAACAACAACAACAAAGAGTTTTTGAAATATTCTCGGTTTAATTTTATAGCTTGTCACATCATCAAAAATATTTTACTGATGCATATTTGCTCTAATGCTGCCTTTGACGTATGACGTCATTTTCGACCACCATGCATTCAAGCTACAAAGTGGGAGGGAAAAAAAACCTGTTCGTCTTTTGTTACAACAAGCTACTTTACATACAACTGTGATGTGATGAATATTTTCCTTTGTGTAGATTCAGTGTTATAGATGTAACGAGTGAATATATCTGTATGTTGATTGATCTAAAGCAAATGCTAGTATATATACAGTATAACTCATTTACAGGTAAGAAGTGCTGCTGCGTTTACTGATGACGCTGTGAGCAGCCATTTTGATTTGACGTCACTTGCTGAACTCTGAGAAACTACCATGAGTTCCCGAGTAGGAATTCCATTTCAAAGGGGAATTTTCGTTGTTTTATCCTAGTCGGAGATCATGAGTTACGAGTTAGTCGAATGCGGAATAATCTTGCGCTAATGTTGGTCCAATTAAATTCCTCTAGAAACTTCGTGTCATATACAGTTTGTCCCATACAGTGGCTTGTTATTCTCATAATGTCCTCACTTTTCTCCGAATTTTGCTACTTTTCTAAGCTATTGTCAAGTTTGTTTCAGTTCAGTGGAGGTGTGGTGTATCTCAAATACTACTGACTGTCAGACATTTCCACACACAACCCCTCTGATTTCCTGTTTCGAAAGGAAACACGTCAACATACAGAATCGATTCACGGCCGTGAAGCCATTTCATGAGGACTCCAGGTAGTAACTGTAGAGTAACCGTAGATGTTTTGAGGCTGTATGGATGCCGTGCGCAATGCTCATAAATGATTTTAGTATAAAACGTAAACAAAACCTAAAAGACGACATTCAATAAAGTCATTATATTTGATTCCTGAGTCATTCAGAGCCACTGCGAACGCCCTTCGGCAATGCCACGCTGAGATATTAAGAGAAGCAAACTTTTTCAATTATATTTCAGAGTGGAGTTCCTACACTTTGATTGACACTTACTTCATAACCGCTTCACTTCGTTCTAATTTGCCCTTGGATATTTTAAATTTAAAATTCACCCTGCCCTGATTGCACTTTACTTAAAGTAATTGACAAGGACAAGAATTTCATTAGCTGGATACTTATAACTTATATTCGTTGTGTGTTTTTATTCCAGGAACTGCTCAGGCTCCAGAATTCACATCCTTTCTCAAGGTAGAACATTTCCGCTAAGCGTCCTGGTGTCTCCAGCTTCAGCGCTTCAGGAAAGAGAAAGATTTTACGCTTTCTCGCTGGGCTAAGCTAAGCGCTGCTTTTCAAGCTCCTCTCCTAATTATCTAAGATCCTTACATTTAATTAGCAGGCGTGAGCTAAGATTCGTTAAGCTACCCCCTGTGTGGAAAAAG
This sequence comes from Pangasius sanitwongsei, assembly GCA_037576675.1. Taxonomy (NCBI): domain Eukaryota; kingdom Metazoa; phylum Chordata; class Actinopteri; order Siluriformes; family Pangasiidae; genus Pangasius; species Pangasius sanitwongsei. The sequence continues at coordinate 26,409,081 of CM075012.1, read as the reverse complement.
GGAGAGCAGAGAGTTTCTCTCAGTGTGTGTGTGACGCACGAGCAGGCAGCTGAATCAATGAGACGTCAGTGGTGTCTTTTCGTCGCCTGGTGCAGCTTGACTCCACGTCGTCTCCCGCTGGTAGAGGTCTTGCTGCGTGATCCTTCATGTCCATAAATCTCACGCCTTTCAGTGTAAACAACACTGAAGTGTATCCTGAACAAAACTGTTCTTCAATACAGTGTTTCAAAAATCATTTATATGGCAGGATGGACAGTCAGTAAGACCTCCTAATCCCTGAACACACACACACACAAACACACACACACACACACACACTCCTTTCGAGCAAACACTTTACGATTTAGCGATGTAGCATGTGTAACGTATCCGATAAAATTTCATCATGGATACGATGTTTTTACAAAATTAATCCTGTGACAGAAAATACAATACATTGTGATGACGATGATTCCTTCATCATTCATGTTAGCTAGCTGGCTAATGCTAGCAAGGAATATTTTTGGAAAATAATCCACTCACAAATCCTGTCAGGTTTGCTCATGTCCATTAACTGGCTCATGTTAACAGTTAGCTTAGCTTATCTACCTGGTTAATGTTAGCACTTTCACATTAAATCACTTAAAATAATTCTCACTTAAAATCCTGTCATGTTCGCTGACGTTAGCTAGCTGGCTGATGTAATCACTGAATATTATTAGTCTTTTAATAAAAACCCTCACAGAAATCCTGGGTTCACTCATGTTAGCTAGGTGGCTAGTGTTAGCAGTTAGCATGTCTTATCTAGCTGGTTAATGTTAGCGCTGAACATTGTACTTCAAAAAATCCTCACAGGAATCTTGTCACGTTAGCTCATGTTAGGTAGCTGGTTAATGTTAGGAGTTAGCTTATCTAACTGGTTAATGCTATAATGGAACATTATTGAACTTAAACATCCATTCGACTATTTTGCCAGGTTAGCTTATGCCAGCTAGCTGGCTATTGTAAGTGGATAGCTCTTATCTTATTGTAAGCTTATCTAGCTGATAATGTTAGCACTCTCTAAAATCCTCTCTATAATCACATCAGGTAAGCTTATATTAACTAGCTGGCTATTGTTAGCATGTAGCTAATCTTATCTAGCTGGTTAATGTTAGTGCTGAACATTGTGCTTAAAAATCCTCACAGGAATCCTGATACATTAGCTCATGATAGCTAGCTGGCTAATGCTAGCACTGAACATTGTACTTAACTTACTAGTTGATGTTAGCAGTTATCTTATCTAATCTAGCTGGCTATTATAAGCACTGAGCATTATTGAAGAGCAGAAGCTTAAAATTTGTTTTCTTTTTAAAGTTTTTTATTTTTGTGGAAACGTGTTGATCTTTTTGGTCTCTGATGAGTTTCCTGTGCACATTTTCGGCAGCTGCTGTTTCATCCACAATCTAATCGGAGGTGGCCGAGTCCGTGCTAATGCCACAGTCATAAACAACGACTTCCACAAACGAATTTAATTTATTCAGCCTGATAGGATCTTCTGGAACTGTGGAACAATATTCCCGAATCAGGAACCCCGCCTGCGCTCCTGAATATCACACTCACTGTTTCTGTTTTACACACCTGCAGCTGATGGAAATAATCACACGCATCCAACACACCTGCACTCTGAATTTCTCTCTGCGTTTTCTCTTCTCTTAAATCTCTAAAAAAAAAAAAAAATACAGCCAAATAAATTTACTAGTGGATAAATTCTAGCAGACGAATATCACGTTTCTAGTTACAGTTTCTAGACACTTTGCACTGATTTCTAACATAGATGTGAATATTTATTTAGTGTAAATAGAGATTAACATTGTACTTAACATAAAAAGTGTTGTTGTTTAAGGTTAATGCCTTTTAGATTTTATTATTATTATTATTATTATTATTATTATTATTATTATACAAATTTCAGATTTTTAAATCTGTAATTTGATTTTGGTCAGTTTCCAAACACACCAATAACAACACAATAATGTTTATATAATTCCCTTCTATAAATTCATGTACTATACGTTTACCGTATATTTAACGCTACTCTATAAATATATATAATTTTTAATTACTCTGCATTTATTCATGTGACTTAGTTTTTGTAGTTTGTCCATTTCACTTGCAAACTAGCTTTACAGAAAAGTTATGCTAATGCTAATCGTTTATACCATTTGTACTTCACGTGATGTGATTTTTTTTTCCCCACATGATTCGTTTATTTTCAAGGAATGTCTTTTATATTTTCTCACATAATTTTTCAGAAGCCATTGCGTCACATGAATAATAATTTTTTCCCCCCACATATTGTTCACATGCATGTGCAATTTCAGGGCATGACATGTTGAAATACACCTTCGCATTTCACCTGATAACAAAATGACGTGAAAAACATGTGATCACACGTGAAATGTGTTTTTTTTTTTTCAATAAACCTTTAAAAAATGGCTCTGGCACAAACCAGTATTTCAGGTTTATGAATACTTGCAGATTCGCCAAGTACTTTCACCTTTGATCCTTCATTTTATTCTTTCCCTGCAGTCTACTAATCCTTCATACACACACACACACACACACAGAAAGAGAGAGAAAGAGAGAGAGAAAACTCTATATTCCCCACAGGGCTCAAAAGTCCAGATAGCCCTAAGCTTTTTTTTTTTTTTTATTAAAATATTGCTGATGTCCACTTTCACTTCCTGTCCATGACGCTAGCACTGTTTCACAGATTCTCTTAGCTTTTAACATTCAGTTCAGATACTACATACGAGAACGTCGAGCAACATACAAACACCTGACGCGGTTATAAAATGTTTGTTACGATAAATTAAGGTGATTTACGGGATAAAACAAAATATTTTTTTAGTATTGACCATGACCATGACAGCACTCGAAAGCACTCTATGGCTTATTTTAAGGAAGGGCCAGTTGTTTACCCATGATACTTCCTCCTCCACACACACACACACACACACACACACACACACACACTGAGTGAAGATAAGTGTCGCTCCTGAAATCGAACCCTCTGCCTGCCACTGTCCGATTAGCAGCCGGAACAATTACTTTAATCGCGTCATCTTAACGAACCCCTGCGATAAGCAACACCGGACCCACTAATCCACAAAACCCTCCGCAAACACAGTAAATTGTCTCTTATCGGGTTTTATAATAAAGATAAATCATTTCAGAAACACTAAATGAAACACGCAAACATCCTACTTTAATTAGGCTTTGTTCCTTTTGCAGTTAATCAAACTTTTTTCTACAATGGATGATAATAATAGTGATTAATTCTGCTGTATTAAACATGACAGTGTGGCATTTTGTAGTTTAGGGCTCTGTGCAAGTGACCAGAAGCATGTGACGTCAAACCCCAGAGATCTGCTGATGGGACGCAAAAGAACAGTTTGGTATAAATGAGTTAAATGAACGTAATTCCCCTGCTGTTAGTCCAAATGTAGTCAGTCAGACAAGACGTACTGCATTTGGTGTCTTGGTGACGTTAGTTTTGCGCCAGAGCTAATATATAGTGCCTCCAGAAAGTATTCACCCCCCAGTGATTATTTTTGCTCTTTTTGCTGTACTGCAAGAATGGGATTATTTTCTGCTCATTATGAAGTTTACATAAATAAAACTAAGTAAAATATTTAGTTGTTACAATAATTTGAAAATAAAAGAAATCTAAAAACTGATAAGTATTCAGCCCCTGGGGGTGAATTGTCGTTTTTGCAGCAGTCACAGATTTGAGTTGTTGATAGGATTTGTCTCTCTGAGCTTTTTGCGCATTTTGATTTTGATATTTTCTTCCATTCCTCAATGCAAATGCTCTCCAACTCTGCCAAGCTACATGGAGAACGTCGGTGGACAGCGATTTTCAGGTCATTCCTTAGATTTGCAATCAGATATAAGTCTGGGCTTTGACTCGGAAATTCCTAAACACAAACAGCAGCCGTTCCTCAGAGTATAATTTTTTTTTCTAACATTATTCTCAGATCTATTCATCACTCTCTCTGCTTTCACCTGAATATACTCTTTAATACACCAAGACTTATACAGAACAGACAGAACTGCAGTTGCTGGAGCTGGTGGTGGCTAATAGCGGACAGTAGAGCTGTGAGGAGGAGGAGGAGGATGAGGAGGAAGAGGACAGCAGCGTCACAGTGTTCAAAGCCAGTGGCCTTTCACCAGGACGCCTCGGCTAAACACATCACAGCGGCTCCCTCTAAAGCCCAGTGAGAACTAAAAACACCGTAACATTTACACTAAATTACCGAGCTTCAAAGAGGACTGTGTGTATTTAGAAAGGAATAATTACATCCTGACTCTAAAGAGTCACGCGATGGGAATCTTTTAATTGAATTCACAATTACAGTTAGAATAAAATAAATAATGGGGTGGTGTTAAAGATGCAGAGTTACTGTTAGCACACCGAAGTGGATTATTTTTCTGTAACAGCACATCCACAACTATTATACACTTTTTGTTTTTTATTAAAGAATGACACATTATACTCTTTATCCATTTATAGTTACATTTAATGTTGTGGAACCTCCGTGAAACAAATTTCCTGTTCTCACTTACGTTATAATCAGTCGTTCCCTCACCACGCAGCTTGTCATGTTACCAAGAAACAGCAAAGCGTAAAATCGGAAATATAGTATGTGATGTTGGATGCCTCATGGGTTGACTTTTAAGGAAAAAGGGGTGTGGCTACGCAGCTCTGATCCGCCAGGGGGGGCGGAGCAAATTTCCAGACCTGAAAAATGCAAACAGAAACTTAAAATGAAGAAAATAACCAAATTTACTTTATGGCAATATTGAGAAACAAATTTTTTTCTTTAAAAATTATATGATCATTAAAGGTTTAGATAAAAGTTCAAACATTACACATGGCATCTTTAAATCAACTTGATGCAGCTGTAGGTAAGATTATTAAACTTATACAGCAGTTGTTTTGGAGTATAATCTTTATTTCGCGCTGTGTATCAATGCATATAGTGTTTACATTGAATTATTCGCTAAATGCATTTATTCAAACCAAGGGATTTGAACTCACAACCTTCTGGTTACAAAACCAAAATGGCTGAAAGACAATCTTTTTTAATGATTATTTAGGATTATATGTGATTCTGACTTTACTTTTCTTCTGTTTCTTCTTTTCACATCACCTTCGGGAACGTCCTCAGCACTAAAACTTTGAATTGTTTGAGTGTTTTTGTTTGTTTTTTTTCACAGAATGCCAGCTGGACTTCAGCACCGGATCAGGAAGCACGCTGACATTTCCGTGAAAATCTGACTCATGTAAGTGCGCTGGGTGTGATTCCAGGTGCACCGTGACTCAAGCCTCATTTTCAACTTCCTGTTTTTAAAGGGCTGGTTGGATTTGTTTTTTTTTTTGGAATTATTACATTTTAATAAAGTTCTTTCTTACTTCCCATTCAATCCGTCTTTCACTGTAGAGGTTCTCAAAGTCTCAGCTCCATGAAGCATAGCTATAACTTCATGGAGCAAAAAAAAAAAAAACAGCTCAAAATTATAAATAATGTCTGGAATCTAATGACAGGTTTAATTAATAAAATGCTGTTATACTGGTGGAAAGTTCAGGAATAAAAATTTCTACAGATGCAATAAATAACCAAAACATTATTGTGCATTAAATTATGTTTTTTCTATTACTGAGGCACCCTAGAGGGCACTTCATCTCAATTTCTTGCATGGAAAGGAGTCTGTAGGGCACTTCGTCACATTCTCCAATGGAAGAGTGCCCTAGACAGCACTTTATTACCTTTTCTCATATATGGGGCACCCTAGAGGGCACTTGAACATGTTTCCTCACACATAAGGGCACCTTAGAGGGAATTTCATCACATTTTCTTGCACGTAGTAGAACCCTAGCGGGCACTTATTCACATTTTCTTGCATGTAGGGGCACTTTAGAGGGCAGTTCATCATGTTTTCTCACACATAGTGGAACCCTAGCAGGCACTCCATCATGTTTTCTCACATATGGGGCACTTTAGTGTGCACTTCATCAAGTTTTCTCACATATGGAGCACTTTAGAGTGCACTTCATCAAGTTTTCTAGTGGGCATTTCATCCCTTTTTTTTTTTTTAATTTGAAGTACAGCCATTAGGGCACTTCATCACGTTTCCTCTACTGTAAGGACACCCTAGAGGGCACTGTATCGCATTTCATCTACCTTACAGGCACCCAAGAGGGCACTTTCATAGCGTTTTTTAACCACCAAACCTCCACCGACCCTCCACCCCCTGTACACCGACCCCCTTCCCCCCCAAACAGGGATACCCCAGCAGTTATAAGCATATTTAAACACATTTTTATTTGTAAATTCAGTTTAACTTTGGAAATTACTGTTAGATGCACTACATTACAAGAATAAATATCATAGGAGGATATAGATAATAAATCTTTCCTTCGTTCAGTGCCAAATTATAATGCATTTATACATTTACACTCAGCGTCTGGCTCCATCTAGTGCAACAACCGCTTCACACTCTGTAGCTCAGTTTATTTAAACCTGTTTTCAGGAAAACACACTGAGCAAGAGGTTTTAGATGCTTTAGCTTTTTTTTCTTTCTGACAGATGATTATCATAAATCTGAAAGCCATGTGAAAATGGCTATATAATTTTTTTAAAATTTCTTTATGTTTGTTCATTAAAATAAAAAAAATCAATTATAGTATTAAATGAGTTTTACTACATTATTAATGAATATAATATTCTAAATCATTTCTATAAAGTATTTTAATATTAAATATTAAAATGGTATTAATGGTTTAAAACTTTGCATTTTAAAATATTCAACATTATATAATATGCAATAATTATAAATATAATCTTTCATATGATATTAAAATATTTAATAATCAAATCAAAGTTTTCTTATCAGTCAAAATTATATATCAAAAATATCACACATAATGTAACGTTCTAATAATTAATATTATGATAGTTTTTTTTATTTAATCAACAAAAACAAAGAAATGCAGTTTCATATTTATCTATCTATCTATCTATCTATCTATTTACATATTTATTTTTATTTATTTTTTAATAATTACTTTCTGCAATCATTATTTTACCTCTTTGATGTCTTTGATTCATCGTGTCCACATGTGGATCTCAATATTTCAGTGCCTTTTTAATATAAATGATATTTAGGGAGAAAAATCTTATTATTATATGGCATCTACCACCTTATAATTATCTCCTACACACAGACAGAGACAGTGAGAAAGTGCAGGAGCTCAGAATTTGCTCTGAGTTAAAGTATGACACCATAAATCACCAAACATCTGACTGAAATGTGCAGCGGATGAAATGAGTGCTTATTACCAGCAGATGTCACCACAGCATTATAGTTTGACTTGTTTGGTGTCCTGAGTGTTAAACTATAATAACTGAAACCAAAAGTTAGAGCTGATGACTTAACACAATATTAAACAACGAATGCAATATTGATTAATGTACCAATATTTATTATTAATTAGTTAAAAACTGAGTTCAGTGTGGCAGAAACATTGGGATGTTTGTCGCTGTAATCGTCAATTCAAAAGATAACAAATGATATTATACATTATTATTAAATTATTAACTTCATTTAAAGAGATCTAATAACAGAAAAAAGGTATTGTAATTAAAGAACATTTTTTGAAGTTAGAGCTGGGTGATATGACCATATAATATCAATATCACGATAAAATCTCTCACAATATTTAAATTATTTAAAATATATTTAAAGTTTTGTACTTTAAAATTGTAATTGTACAACGTTAACTTTTTTACAGATTTTAATTTAATTTAGTAACTTCTGTGCCTACAAATCAAAAATAAATCAGAATATATATATATATATATGTATAGTAGAGCGGCTATTTTGACCTCACCGCAATGGCGCGAAAGGTAAAGGGTTTATGTGACCTCACTACGATGGCGCGACAAGCTGCCCAACCCGGACGAAAAACCCGGAAGTACGGGGGCGGGGCTTATTCCAGGCGACTGATGGGAGGAAGCTAATATGTTAGCTGGTTTTAAGGCATAGTCGCGAATTCCCAGGCTGTCGCGCGTGCACTTGGGTCCGACAGGAATTTCCCCCCTTAAACGCCGTTTTATTTTCGTTTATTTTACTCCGCTTTCTTGATATGACACCGACAAAGAAAATATGACACCGTCGTCTGGGGAGAAGGTTGAAGATGTGATGTCGGAAACGCCGGGACGGATTTAATTCAGTGTCACGCGCCGCTCCGTGGGTTTAATAATGAGCTCGGAGGCGAGTCCGTTAGCCAGTCAGCGCTGTTGCTATGGCACGTTAGCTAGCTGTAGCGTTTTAAGTTAATATCACTGCCATGGTTTAGTTTTTTTTTTTTTTTGCTTTGTCTTCCGAGGGCTTTTTCATATTATTTAGGGTTTTTTAAAAAAAATAAATTGCTAACATATCAGTTTGATAACATATCAGTTTGAAATAAAGATTCAGTGATACGTCAGCTAGCTAGCTAATAAATAATTTACATAGATACATAACTAGCATAGCTGAGTTAGCTTGTGTTATTCTTAATAGAGAAGAAAAACGGGCTGGTTATTCAACTAAGAAGAGGGGGAAAAAAACTTGGTTTTGCGGTTTAAGTTTACGAAGCAGTACTGATTTTTTTTTTGCTTGCACAAGATATTAATCAATATTCATGTCAATCCAGCGATTATGCTAGCAATTTGACTCAGAATCGACTCGGAACCGACTCAGAACCGACTCTGATGTAGGATGTTAGGTTAAAAAGTTTTGCTAAGTGCTTTGACAGTTTCAGGGAGTTAGTAATTGAGGCCCTGCTTGATTTCCTGTTGAGATTTGTGAGACTCCAGCAGGGAGTTGGCGGTCAGCTTTCTGATTGACTCTTAGGATTATTTATTATCTTATAAACTCTAAATCAGCATGAAGAACCAGAAGGCGAAGACAAAGATGTGAACTGGAAAAAGGTTGACCTTATCATGGCCTCTTTTCCTCGGCATGACTTTGCTGCCCTGGAGGCTGAACTGTTCCAGAAATAAATAACACGTTTCTAAGCATTCTGGGATTTATGAATATGGATCTGTCTAGATCCAGCGTCTAGATCTCTGTCTCTCGTAACGTTTGTCTTCTTGTGGAGAACTGTGTTTGTGTGCAAACATGGGAGAAACCAGCCTGAACGACTCGAACGTCAAGGTGGCCGTCCGCGTCCGACCCATGAACCGGAGAGGTGAGAAACCAGCTCTCAAATCTCATTTATTAAAGACGTCATTAAACCATCTTTCATGGTCTCAGGTACCATTAAGGGTGCTGGGTTTGTACCTTTATTACCTGGGAAGGTGCTTGTATTTGTACCTGTAAGCTTTAATATAGATCCTTGAGGTCCAGTTATGTACCTTTTAATTAGTTTTAAACGCATATTGATACAGGTGCAAAATTTAAAAACACCATCGAGGATGATTATGCAGGTATCTCCAAGCTTGTCGCAACATTCCGGGTGTATTCCCGCTTCAATCCCAGTATTCCCGGGATAGATTCTGGATCTCTGTGCTTACTGAAGTAATGTCGCTTGTGTGAACTCGTCCCTGATGTTTTCTGTCAGCGGAAATTTCCGGGAAATTAAAACTCTCTACCTCTGCAATAAATAGCCAGTAATGTTATTCCACGTTAAAATAATGAGCCTGAATATTTGGGTTATGTTCAGAGCGGGAGCTGTGGAAGTTATTTTGCAGTTACACCACATCATTTGCACACTGAGCTACTGCAGTGCATTGTGGGATTTCAGGAGCGCACTATGCGTTTAGACGTGATAACTCGTGCACCATGTAGGAGATGCGGTGTCGGCCACTGAAATGACGAGACCTGTTAAATTATTTGCGCATGGCAGTTGGTCTCTGACCCCGGGGTCGTTTTTACAAAATGGAGGTTTTATTGGAAGGGATCTTTCCCAGACAGATAATTCGGACTTTACACACACACCCACACACACACACACAAAATAGACAACATATCCAGTCTTTCAGTGTTGTTATGTGAAACTCGAACGTCGAGGTGCAGCGATCTCTGGAAGGTGAACTTTGTCACGGGAGAACACGTGCCTCAGAAAATAAAAGCCGTTGAAGCGTGTGAATTAGTCACATGTTGGATTTGTGCGTAAAATTCAATCACAAGACGACTTGTCCTCCAACACCCGCTCAGTGCGCTCCATTAAACACTCTGAGATCGAAATAATCTCTAATCTCACCCGGGTACCGATTTAAGATTCCGCTTTAGACGAATATTATTGTGTAGATCTTTGTATTATTATTATTATTATTGTTATTATTATTATTTCAACAGAATTTGTGTTGTCTTTTAAACAGGTCATAAAATCAGCAGATCAGAGTTCACTTAGATGTAGATCGCTGTCTGTCCTCAGCTTACTTCCGCAGATCTCTCCTTGGTTTTTGTTTCCGTGTGTGTGTGTGTGTGTGTGTGTGTGTGTGTGTGTGTGTGTGTGTGTGTGTGTGAACAAAAGAAGGAAGGGAGTCTCAGTGAGCTATAATGAACTATTTGCTAACGTTGCATAACAGCAACACGTTCACGTTCCTATAGTCCACGTTCCGGTCGTTCCAAAGATCGGAGCGAGGAAATTGTCGAACGTTTGAATAATTTCCCGACGCTCCAAATTGACAGGAAAGCGATGAGCTCACCTGCTTATCTGTGGTCAGACTGACGTGTAGGGTTTGTGCATGAAGCGTGACTAACGAGACGGTGTTATTAATTCACTCATTATTCACTTACTCCGAGATACGAGTAACGTTTTTTAATTAAAAATTTCATCTTTAAACCATTTAGCACAAATGATCACTTGTCTTATTGTATCAATGCAATAATTATTATTAACACTCCTTTAAGGTGTCGTATTCTCTCTGTCTCTCTCTGTCTCTCTCTGTCTCTCTCTCTCTGTCTCTCTCTCTCTGTCTCTCTCTCTCTCTCTGTCTCTCTCTCTCTCTCTGTCTCTCTGTCTCTGTCTGTGTCTCTCTCTGTCTCTCTCTATCACTCACTCTCTGTCTCTCTCTGTCTCTCTCACTCACTGTCTGTCTCTCTCTGTCTGTCTCTCTCTCTCAC
>CM075012.1:26382942-26395442 GCA_037576675.1 Pangasius sanitwongsei | reverse complement strand
ATTTATTGCACGTAAATCGTAGTATGTATGTACAGTACAGAATGTTGAATCTGTTTTTTTTTTTTTTTGTCAACAGAAAAGGACCTGAACACAAAATGTGTGATCGAGATGGAGGGGAACCAAACCTTCCTGCATCCAGCAAGCGGGAACCTGGGAAAAGCCGACTCGAGGTGAGCTCACGTCAGAGCGGAGTTTTTATATCGGTTTCAGAGAGACGACTTTCTGTTCTTCATAACCTTTTTCTTCTTCTTCTTCTTTTCTTCTTCTTCTTATTTTCTGCTCGAAAGTTTACTGTTGTACTGTTCTCACAGTTTTTAACGCGGATGCCATACAGGAATAGGGTGCTTGTGCTTTTCGGAATTACAGTCGCTGCTCCGAAGTGTGTTTCAATCTTCACTTGTCCAAAGTGAGAGAAACGTAGACGGTTAGCGTCATCCTGGCTTTCAGATGCGGCAGCGCTTTATCCCAGGAACGTGAACGTTATCCAAAGAAGGCAACAAACCTCTTTATTTTCTCGCTCTGTCAGTGTGTGTAGAAAGAATGGAAGACGGATTTAAGCTGCGTTCACGCTAGAGAGCGACAAAGTGACAGTTCGTTTTCTACGTGCACACGCGACACAGAGACGCCATTTTAGCGACACGCTAATGTGAGCGCAGGGTTACGCTGCGAATTATTTTGCTCGAGTGTCTCATTCCTGCGTGTTCCGACTCTGAACAGCTCGTCCAGTAAACGACGTTCTGCCGTCAGCCGGCTCACACCCCAGGTCACGATGTGTGTAGTGCAGCGGGTGGTGAGATTCTGAATAATCACCGCGCCAAGGCGTGTCACATGACCACAAGGAATAGGTTTTTTTTTTGTTTGTTTGTTTGTACTTTGGCTACTGATTTCTTTTCTGTGGGTTTCCGTGCGGTGTTGTTATCAGAAAATAATCAACAACAGGGTGGTGTGATGAAGCGGAGTCACTGTTACCACCCCGAAGCTGATTCATTTCCACTAACAGCACGTCTCAACCTAAGTGTTTTATTCCTCTTGTACCGCTGCAAGGTGTCGATTATTACTAAGAATGACGCAGCATCCTTTAAAAAAAACAAAAAATCAGTTTATAGTTACATTTATTGCTGTGAAACAAGTTAGCTCCTGTTCTCACTTGTGCTAAATCAGCTATAAACTATAAAGCTATAAAGCTTTTTTTCTTTCTAAGACAAAAAAAAACGCGGCTTGTCACGTTCCTGAGAAACCGGAACCTCCTCTGTCCTGAAGATGTCAGAAAACTTAGTTACATCTTTGTCTCTGACACTGGAGACTCCTTCCATACATGTTAAATAAACATCTTACCAAAAAAAAAAAAAAGTAACCGTATCAACGATTACACTCGTCTTTTGATCCGTTACTATAGAAACGATAAAGCATTAGAACGAGCGCATTAACATAAACCTGAGATTTGCAGCCGCACTTCTGTCAGAGCTGCTGTTCTAGAAAATTAATCAACACCTTCTGACCAATCACAATCCAGGATTCGACTGTTCGAGGTCTTAGCTGCGTGTAAAGCGAGGGAAGTAGCTAATAATAAGAACTTTGTACGATGTTGGCTTTGTACCGATATCAGTAAGATTTGTGTGTGTGTGTGTGTGTGTGTGTGTGTGTGTTTAGTCACGCAGAACTCTGCCGTGTGTCAGATCATAACTCTCCTCCGTCTTACTTCTCTCTATTTTCTTCAGCTCTGTGTCGCCGTGGCAACGCCGGGGGGGAGGTTAACCCCAGGTCACCCTCAGCCGAAGGACGGTTCTCCGTGTAAGACAGGAGAACATAGAAGTTAGCTTTAGCATCTGTTGGCCATAAACGCGTGTTTTATGGCGGTAAACAAGAGAGCGCCATTACGGCTTTCTCTCGACGTAGCGCGCGGACAAAAGGAGCCGCTTTTTAAACTTGGAAGTGAATGGATGCGCCGCCTGCTGCCTTCACGCCACGGACAGTTTAATTGCAGACCGGAGTTCATGTGCTGAATCTCTGGTCGTGTCAACGGCACAGCAGATGCCTCCGATGGCGCAGTTCACATGGGCGCAACATGGCCGCTCGCACATCCCGCACACTCCGATTCATATTCATTGTTCAGGTGGGCGTTAGACAGCATACGGCATCCCCCCCCCATCACGTCTCTCTTCCTTTTGTCACGGAGGGGAATCTTTTCCACGACTTCGTGTGAACGTATTCATCTCCGCATCTCAGGCCTCGGGCATCTCACACCACTGACGCAGATGGGTCTTAGTGCCTGACACGTTTAAGAAAAAAAATCCCGATCGTAGGAAATAGATTTACGTTCACAATTCGCACGACTGCGTCCATTTAAATCGGCTGCGCTTGTGTTGTAGCGTTAGCGGCTGTGATGCAACTCGCATCCAATAAAAATATTACTGCTATTAGTAATTAATTAATTAGTTATCTAGTTACTAAAGGTGCAAAAATAATAAACATATATATAGTAACTTTGTTTTTATTATAAATAAATAATAAAGGGAAAAAAGGAAAGCTAGAAATTTCGCCACTGACGTGCACATGAATTTATTTATATAAATTTATTTATTTTTTATTCAATTTTAATTGTACCTCAATATACAGTGGCTCATATGTGTATGTATTTATTTATATAGAGCAGTTCTTACATCAAAATTTATCTCAAAAGTGCTTTACAAAGAAGAAAACAGCATAAGACGAAGCAGAAAGGAAGAAGAAAATATAGTACAAATAAATGGTTCTGAAAAAAAACAATATAAAATAATATCATGACTAACTAAGATGAAGCTGTAGTAAGGATTGCTTACTTTTTCTCAGAGATCGTTAAAGACGCTTCACAGCTTTAATTCTAATCCTCAGGACAAAAAGGACCCAAAACACAAACTGAAAAAATAGAAAATTGAATCTCCATTACACTCCTGTTTCGTTGTTTTTTAAAAAATTTGTTTCGTTTTGTTTCTCGTCACTTTTCCGTCATCTTCAGGATCCTCACATGACCGCACTCGAAACACTGATTCACTCACTTTTTATTTTGCCGACTTTTCAAGTTTTAAAAATTGCGAAACGTTTGAATGTCAGCGCTGTGAGTTCACAAGTCGACGCAGACTTTTGCAGTTGTGGTGCTTTGAGATGTGAATCGTAAGAAACAAACACCTAACTTTTGGTTAAAAAGTAATTAATTAAGAGCTGATTAAAAGCTACATTCTGAAGATGTTAAAATTGTGTATTGAATCTTTAAAAAGCTCCGATTTTGGACAGAATTCTGTTTTCTTCCTTTTTAGCGTTAAATAATTTTGTCGGTTTGAGCGTTTAGGTGACGATCATTTCGCACTCTTCAGCTTATTAATGTGTGGATTCAGCGACGCTGTTTGTTAGTAAAAAGCTCCAGAGTCAGCACTTGTCTTTTTGTCCTGGTTTACTGCGGCATTATTTGTTAAAGGTGTGATGGTGCGTGTCTTTATACTCCGTGTTGTCACACCTGTGTCATGTTGTGGCAGGTCCGTGACGACTAGACTCTTTAAGGTCGCTTATTTTCCTCTTCATTCATTACCGTCGTCGTTAGCGTTGTGAGTGAACAAAGAGGCGAGTCAACGCAAATGTGCCTTTTGAATAAAAGAGTAAAAGGTGCAATAGTGTGGTTTTGTTGTTGTTTTTTTGTAACTTATACTTACTAGTATAATAACCTGGAAATGATGGAAATCATGATGGAAAATAATAGTTTATGCCGTGGCTTAGCACAGAAGTATTACATGGCTGAGGAAAGACTCAAGCATTACAGTCCGGAATGCTTGTTTGTGTTTGGAGGAATTTCCTGTCAATCATTTCACAGAGACTCGTCATCTCAGTCTGAAATCGGCAAGCGCCCAGCACAGCCAAATAATTCTCCTGTGTATCGAAAAAAGACTCCAGAGTAAACACTTGAACAATGTTGCACCTTTAAATCTTATTCAGCTCCATCTGTTTAACAGTTCAACATGCTGTCAGACCTGATGATGTCAGATTTTATACAACTCTCCTAATTCTCCTTTAAACACACGGCAACAGCATTTCTTTGTTGTTATCTGGAATTTTTAATATTTCCAGGCAGACTGTCAGTTCACTTCACTTCACAGGAAAGAGACG
The DNA here is from genome assembly GCA_037576675.1 of Pangasius sanitwongsei. Taxonomy (NCBI): domain Eukaryota; kingdom Metazoa; phylum Chordata; class Actinopteri; order Siluriformes; family Pangasiidae; genus Pangasius; species Pangasius sanitwongsei. Next base: position 26,391,308 of record CM075012.1, on the reverse strand, counting down.
GCTTATTCATTTGGAGGAATATTGCAGACGGGCTTCACATGTCGTGTCAAAGATATCGAGTTTTCAGTCTTCACGCTCTGTTAAACAGCTGTTCTCTGGCTTTAGGGAACATCTGGCTACATCTGTAACATCTCACCACATCTTTAAGCACGGGCTCAGTGAGGATTATTGCGTTCTTTTGTTTAAAAAAAGGCAAACGTGTCTCCTCTTAATTCTGGAGCTGCTTTCTTCTTCTTCTTTTTTTTTTTTTCTTCTATGCTAACATTACGCTATCCGCCATAGTTCAGCTAAGACGTCAGCGACTTCAAAGAGCTGATTCAGAAATCACAAAAATGTTTTTTGGAACAAAGCTGGGAAATTTAATCGAACAAGAAAGTCTTTGTCACTTATACAAGTACAGTCCAGTGACATTTTATTATTATTTACTTTTTTTTTTGCCTAGCTTAGCTTGTTCTTACGCTGGAGTCAGAGCACAGGGTCAGCGTGGCGATGCTGGGGCTTGAACTCATGACCTGCTGATCAGCAGCCTGGAGCCTTAACCACTGAGCCGACCCTGTCATGTCATAATAAATAAATAAATAAATAACAAAGTTATAAAAAGACATCACAATACCTCTCAGAAAAATGTATTGTGACATAATTTATCGTGATATATATGATGATATGATCATAACGCTCAGCCCTAACAGATAGATCATCTGCTTTTGGGAAGGATTAAGGAATAAACATGAAGTGGAGTGCTGTTATAGGAAAATAATCAACGACAGGGTGACGTGATGAAGCGGAGTCACCGTCATCACCCTGTAGGCTGATTATTTTCCTATAACAGCACGTCCTGAAGTGTTTAATTCCTCTTATACCACAGGAATCCGTCAGCAGTTCCATTTTGTAATCGATCAAAGAACGACGTGTACTTTTTATCCGTTTATAGTTACCTTTAATGTTGTGAAACGAGCTAGTTCCTGTTGTCACTTATGTTACAGCAGCTATAAAGAGTCTCTAATTCGCCATCCTCTCTTTTTTTTTTTTTTTCCCCCTCTTTCACGAAGATAAAAAAAAAAAAACAAAAAAAACTGTAGCTTGACCACTTTTTGTACTAGCATGAGTCTATGCAGATGTCTGCCTGGCTGTAATGTAGGTCAGGTCCTGTACACAGCGTGACCTCACCGCTCAAGGGCTGCGCATTCGCATGCAACTGAAGCGGAACGTAATTTTTTAAAATGATGGCGAGAGATGGAGCGAGTAAGTATGCGAGTAATGCGAGTTTAGACAGCTTCTCTCATCTTTCTGACGTTGTGTCATGTGGTTCCCGGTCAGGAGGTGAGACGCGGAGGTAGGCATGCCTCTTAATCACTCCACTGACTCACACCGCCAGCTGCCTCTGTACAACAGTGTCAGTACTCCACCGGAGTCTTACTCAGAGCTCAAAGTCACATGCACTGATTTAATGCCTCGATTACTTCATTCGGAGACGATGTGCATCTGCGCGAAGACATGAACAAGATTACAAGTTCACTTAGTGTCCGTGGTTGTGGTTTCGTACTGGATGTCACATACGAGGGCTCCAGCGCTGCAGGTGGCGCTGTTCAATTTCATGACCATTTCTAAGAAGATAGCCACGCCTCAAAGTCATCCATCTTGAAATGAATCACCTTGGAATGGGCTTGGGACGAATGACGATAGTATCGTGATTCGGTCGATTTAAATGTCTGTCGAAAAACGTCGTGTCTGCAGATTTAAGGTCGACTAAAAATAAATTGTGTTGTATCTCGTAATAAGCGTTTAATTTTCGCCGATTCTGTATCCCGTACAAACCTCAATAGCCTTAGAACAGCTTAAATTAACAATGTAAACAACGTGTTGTTTATCAGGGCTACTTCACTACACAAAAAATTTAATCTCTATAGAGTATATTATATAATTTTATTTCAATTTTATAATGATCTTAGTTACAGCTAAAAACTTATGTTTATTTACAGTCTCGATTTCGATTTAGCTACAGCTAACTTGTATCCCGCTTCTGGTGTTTTTCTGACGTAACGTGCACAGTACCTGTTACGCGTGTCTGGCCACGCCCACTTTCTTTTCCTTTTTCAGCTCATTGTTGATGCACAGCTCCAAAACTACGAGCGATACTATTGTCAAACGGCAATCGTTACGAGGCACGATAGGACAATGGTGTATTGCACGCAATCTCACAAGCCTGCTTTGCGAGATGACATACAAGCTTGTGTGTTCTGTGTTTTTTCACGTTGGCCGAAGCATACAAGTGCTCCGGTACTGCAGGTGGCGCTATTAAAAATTTTAATGACCATTTCCGCAGCTACAAGAAGAAGATGGCTGCTCATCAAATCATCCATCTGGGAATGAATCGACTTTGTATGATTTATAACGACCAATCAAGGGCTTCCTCACATAGCTGAAGATCTAAAACATCTGCTAGCAGAAAGGAGTTTTTCCTCCGTTTTCTTTTTCATCTTGTAGAAGAAAGACTGAGTCATTACACCAAAATGAATTGCGTCTGCGAGTCCTTCAGTCTCTTCGAGGCTGGTTTGGGTTTGGTTCCTGCTCTTGAGCTGATGTCACTGTGTGGTGGTGGTGGTGTTTTAGCCTTTGGTACTCATGCCTGTGGTACCTTTTTATAACGTTGCACAGAAGAGACGAGTTCTTGAGAATGTGTCCTGTTATAAGAGGACGGAAAAGAAATGCTTTACTGTGTGGTGTGCGAAGATTTTGGTGAATAATGGAATTCATCTCTATATATGAAAATATATACTGTGTTCAGAATAACATGACCGCAGTGTGTTTTCAAGGCGTATCGCGATCACAGTATGTGCCGCTACACTGTATCGTATACGCTATAAGGCAGTCGATCTCTTGAAACGTTTAACAAATAACTTGCACATCAGGGGAAGAACCCAAAGCTAAAGATTTGATGTATTGCAACGATTACACACATAGTAGAGAATACAGTATACACTGGACATACATTAGCTAGTTTAACATTAATTGATTGTTCAGTAGGAGAGAGCAAGAGAAATATTAGTTTGATATGAAACCCATTTCTACACATTTAGCTTGAAACTTAGCCTTCATGTTCACGTCAAAGCAATTGTAGCAAAAGTATGACGTTAAGAAGTGTCTCTCAACGGATAAGCGTTCGCCCTGAGAGCAAATTTGGCCAAACTGTCAGGGTGGGAGGGGCATACACTCTGTCCCCCTGTCAATCACAGAGACACTAGCCAATCATGGGCATCTGTGAGATCATGTATGCGGAAGAGGGTAGATAGCACTTTCTTCTTAGCGTATTACGCCGCCCCGTGACGCAACATGACAGCAGTTGTCAACTTCACGTGTCTCAGAGTAATCATGTGATAGCCGTCGATAGCGGTCATATGATGGGGGAGAACTGACTGGTGGGTGGAACTTGGCCAAGATGATATTTTGGAGAAAAAAAAAAGAAGAATCACAACTGCCAGAAGTGATGAAGACCAAGTGACATGGAGTCTGATGGCGTAGCAATCTGATTTCTAGATGATAAAGGAAAAATAAGCTAAAGCAGTTTTTCGACCAACCACGAATAAAATTCACAAAGAATCAGAAAAGCAGAGAATTCACTGAAGGGGAAAGGGCGCTGGATGTGAAAGACGTATTTGCACTTTTACCTTAAGCCGACTTTCTATATTTAGTCAAAGTTTGAATTGTGAAGTGTGAATTCTTGAGGCTCGGACTTACGGAGCCAATAGAGACCAAGTGGGCGGGACTATGGTTTCTTCAGTCAGTAAAAATGGAGGAGATGCTAATTATTAAATAGCGCAGATGTTTGCTTCACCGTTTTTAAGCCACTCATCTAGAGGAGAAGAAAATTAGCCGATGAGATACGCTACAGTTTTTGTGGTAATTTTTTTTCTCTCCTGCTGGGATTTTCTTATTTTCTTGTTAGTAGTTTTCACACCTTTGCATTTGGAAACATTCCGATTTTATGTTTTTTCAGATTGTTGAATATCGTGTCTGAATATTACCTTCGAATATGTAACTGATATTTGGTACTTTTCTCTTAAAATAAATAAAATAAAAATAAACGCCATAGTTATGCTAGTGATGTATTTATAGGTGGTTACACAGAACTTCTGTGTAAACTTTTAGGGTTGTTTTTCAACCTGAGAGGGAGGAACCGTGTCATCCTTCTTCCCATATCGTGGAATGTCTCGCTCTAATGGATCTGATGGACTCCGTAAGTGGCTCAAACTCAGACCTTCGTAAGCCGAGAGTTATTTAGGATCCCGTCGAGCCTCACTGTAATAAATGATAGGAATTTAGGAGCATGCTGTGTGTACTGTTGGCCTCATCTGCAGAATTCTAACTGTGCAGCTATGCAGGAGTGGCAACTGTCTCTGGGGAAATGAATGTTATGTACGGATGTGTGTGTGTGTGTGTGTGAGAGAGAGAGAGAGAGGAAAAGAACAAGTGTGTGTGTGTGTGTGTGTGTGCACTGTGCAGGAGTGCAGCAGCTGCAGATGCAATCCTCACACTGTCAGTGCTTGCTCAAATAAGCAGCACTCTTTGACTCAGAACCAAACATGAAGCCCTGAATAGTTCCACTGAGGAAATCCGTTGAGTATTAGACGCTAAAACACTCTAAACAACCCAAAGTTTGTGTATTTATATCCATCCTCCAGCCTGGTTGTGATTGGTCTCACCTGTCGCAAAGGTATTTCGTGCTAATAATAACCACATGCTTTACTACGTAAGTCTTACAGTATGGCAACAACTGAAACAAGCTAGTTCCTGTTTTTACTTACGTTACAGCAGCTATAATCTGTCCTTCCCTCAGCAGCCTCTCTCTCTCTTCGCTTTTGTGAAAAACCGCAACGCGTAAAAACTCCTCTGACCTGAAGATGTCGGAAAACTTACTGACCAATCAGAATCCAGAACTCAGTAGCGCTGTGGTGAAAAAAGCAGTAACACAAACCTGTCACAATTTTATATATATTTTACTTAGAATTAGTGTCGGAGATCCTCGTAGTTGTCATTTGTTAACCAATATGAGGAGAGATAAGGGATAATCAGGAGCTTGTATGGATGGTCAGCGTTGCTGAACACACACACACACACACACACACACACACACACACACACACCAGAGACCTTGCTCTGTCTCTCTCATACACAGTCAACAAAACAACACACCATCTGACCTTTAGCTGTGTGTTAGTTATGTGCCTGAAATAAAATTTGACCTCATGTGAGAAACAAAAAATATACATATATATATCTGAAATTAAAATATATATATTTAAAAAAAATTTTAGCGAGTCGTCATCTTATTGATTTTATCAGACATTACAGACGTTACATTCCTGGAATAAGCTGTTCCAAGAATAATCTCTCCTCAGTGACATGACGAACTGATTTTTTTTACACTCTCTGTCCTGTATTTATCTCACAATTGTTTTTTTTAAAAACCGTCAATCCTGCGTGATTCACCCAGCAGACGGCCCCCATCGCCATCGCCCCGAAAACGCTCCGCAGGGGGCCGAATCGCTTCCAGCTCACTCTGCAGCGTGACGGGAGACACTGCCGTTCCGCTTGTTATCCAGCGACAGAGCTCTCAGAGACATGGCCTGATTTTAAACGACAAGCCGAGCCCGAGGTCACTGGAACCAAAACACCATTTCGCTTTCTGCGTTTGCTTCACTGGCTTTTCGGATTGCACGCTCTGGGTTTCTCCTGATAGTGGTCACACTATTTTTTACGTGTTTTAAATGTCATTTGCAGGAGGCAGAAATAAACTGACTAATTGCTCTTCATTAGGGGTGAAGGATGCTGTCTGTGATTCGTAAACAGGATGTTTGCACACCAAAATAGATGCAGCTTATTTGTTTGCAAAAAAAAAAAAAGCATACAGGTTGAAAGAAATGTCCATCAGACAATAGGTTTTTTTTTTTCCCTTTCTGATTCAGTGTAAAAACAAACCAAGCACCCTTTAAAACAACATGAATGAAAACTAAAATGGAAACTTTGCTAAACATATTTTTATATATATATATATATATATATATATAGTAATGTTTATGCAGGACGTTACATGTATACGGGGTGCCGTGTGAAGTCGCAGAACAGCTCTGAGTCAGAGCTCCCAGTGTGTGTTTACTCTGTGCTCTCAACCCTCTCTCTCGCCTAGTGATGGCCTCTTTGTGTTCAGGTCCACTGAGCAAAGTACAGCTGATGACATGCACTCAGGGTTTAGGTTTCTGGGTCCTAGTGCACGTCCACTTGACTGATAATGAGCTATTTTGGTCCACAGAATGTGTGATTTCATATTGTTGACCTTGTTCAGTTTTCTAGAACAGTACTAGATGCCACATTTTTGTCTTGTAAGCACGTTCATACCAAATTATTATTCATGTCTCGTGTATTTTCTCCCCCCTGAATGTGGACCGGTGCCGTGTTGGAACGTCCTGCAGCAGGAGTCAGCCCAAGGTAATCTAATCTATGAGCGCTCTTTCGTGTATCCTTCCTCATAAATCAATAATATGAGCAGATGAGCAGGCGTTTACCTTTTAATCTTTTTTAATGTCAGGACATTTTTCTGTCTTTTAGGCTTTTGCGTACGATTACTGCTTCTGGTCCATGGACGAATCTGAAAAGGAAAAATATGCAGGTATTGTTAGGATACTGTCCTGTCTTTTCTGCCAGATCTGCCATAGTTTTACGCGTACTGCTTCAGAGCTCCGCGTTTCAACATCAGTGTGTGCTGCAATGAGCTGTTTTTACTCCAGAAAATGTGCCAAAACCCCCTCGATAAAACGGCTTCATGAGCGCTCCGGTTTTAACTGACAGCCACCAGGAAGCCCCGCCCCCTTCTCCACATCTCACATTAGTATTGATTTGTATAAACATATTGGGGAGCTTTATTTATTTTACCACACTGTGTTTACAGACAATTTTGTCTAAAGAGTCTTTTAAATAATTATAAAAACTTATAAACACAACAGAGAACTTATGGATTAACCAACGTTAATGTGAGAGAAGGAAACATGAAAAAACTTTAAGCAGATGGTTGAACGCTGTATTGTAACATATAACATAGGGACTTAATATAGGAACATGTTAAAATTATTTATTAAATGATTGTGTTTAAGAGAACTATAGTCTCGACTCCGCCCACATAGGAGGAGCTGGATCAGGTGTTTTTGTTCTGCAGCGAGGGGTTCCTGTGTTAAACTCAAAAAACGGACAAAAATGGCACTTTTGAACTGAAAAAACACACAAATCATGTGACCTAGTGAAGATTTAATAGGCTCACAATATGATGTCGAACATCCTGTAAGTAATCTAATGGAAATGATAATCAGGAAGTGATTTAAAATGCTCAGCGCTTTCCTGCGGCAGACATTTTGAGCAGCAGATCGATCGCGCAAATGTCTGCTCCGTGGAAACGTTTCCCCGATTTCTATGAGGAACATCAGACAAGCGATTTTTGTAAAAGAACTATGTAGAAAATTTGCCAAGATTACACATGATTCTTCTTCAGGGTTGGCAGGTCTGCTTTTATAAACAGGTTTCTTTGCACTCTTCCTGAGTAGTAATGATTTTTATTACAAACTCGGAGAGGTTTTTATAGCGCAGCAAAAAATAGTGCCTTTCTAAGTATATATCCGAGCAAGCAAAGGTGTGTTTATAGCTGATTTACGGGTCGTTCTGAGGGACTGTCGCTTCTTTAACCCTTTATTTGCAGGACAAGACATCGTGTTTCAGTGCCTCGGGGAGAGTCTGTTGCACAACGCCTTCCAGGGTTACAACGCCTGCATCTTTGCGTACGGGCAAACCGGTGAGAGACGCTCGAAACACAGCCACATCCTCCCACAATGCCACTGCTGCATCGGTTCTGTCTTAATCATTTATTTTACACCCAAATCAGTACCAAGTCCAATTCTGACCAGATTCATCTCTAACAACGTCTCAAATTTAAAGACAAATTTAAACTGACTTTTTTTTTTTTTTTTTTCTTTGTTAGATGCTCACGTGGGAGAAAAAAAAACATCTTAACCGATATTATATCATTATTATATCATCTCCTTTTCCCCCCACACACTTCAGCTGTCACATTCATGATTTCCTGTCATTTTTGGGTCATGTTGTTTTTGAACAAAAAAAGATTTTTATTTTTAAATATTTATTTAAAAATAAATTAAATTATTTGAAGCAGCTGATTTGATTTTATACTTCTGCAGAATTTTTTTTTTCCCTATTCAGTGTATTTTTTTTAACATTTTTAGCTTTTGTGTACATTTAAAAAAAAATTATTTTTAGACATTAATTAAAGTATGATAAACAGATTATTTTTGCATTTATAAAATGCA
>CM075012.1:26340442-26380442 GCA_037576675.1 Pangasius sanitwongsei | reverse complement strand
TTGTTGTTGTTGTTGTTATTATTATTTACTCAGGTTTAGTTCAGATTTAGTGTCATTAACGGAGAAGTGCTGTATATAAATTATTAACAAGCGTGATATTTAAGAAATTATCTCCTCCTCTCTGTTCATTTCCCTACAGGACATCGAGTCGTTAATGTCCGAGGGGAATAAATCTCGCACCGTGGCCGCCACCAACATGAACGAAGAGAGCAGTCGCTCCCACGCCGTTTTCAACATCATCCTCACACACACACTCCGAGACCTGCAGTCCGGGGTAAGGCCCAGCCCCGATGACCTCATCGCTCCTTCCGTGTTTGCCTTTCTCTTTATCAGCTGCTGTTAATGCAAATGAGCTTTAACTCTGTCTATTCCTTTCAGTTTGACATGGAGCTTGAGTTTCCTTTTGCACCAGGACCAATTTTCCCCAAACTAACACACCGGGTTAAGTGTGAAAATAATTCTGGCTTCCTTTTTTTTTTTTAAATATAGAAAGATGCGTAACCATTTTTAATAAAAAAAAATATTTATATATTAGTATTAACTACTGTGATGAGAAATAAACACACTAGAGTTATCAGATTCTTGTAAAAACTAGTATTTGTACTTTAATTATTATTTAAACGCTTTCGAATATTAATAAATGAACATTAACACTATTGCTACACTTTTTCACAGAAACTGAAGGTGAAAAAATGAAGTTTGCTTTATTTTTTTTTTATCAAGGAACAACGTGAGGGAGCAGTATTCTAATTTTAATTAATTTTATTATAAACTTTTAATGTTTCATTATTATTGGTTATTTGTTTAAATGATGAAAATAGCTTCCTAGTTATTACATATGCTCGCTACAAAAGACATGACATGATTATGTTTAAACTTTTATTCTGAGAAAGTCTGTAAATATTAGGGTTTTTTTTTTTCTTTCTATGGTTATTGAACTCACTATTCCACCACGCAGCTACGAATAAAAACTACTAGCGTGGACATGAAATCTGCTTGTCCTGGGTTACTGATTTGTCCACTCCAGATTGAGAATCATTTCACAGTTTCACCCTGACTCTGAATCGAACGAGTCAGATTTTGAGGTGCCAAAAGATTCCCGTTCTTATTATTCAGCTAATCATCGAGGAAGTTGGGTGAAATCGTACAGCCCACGAACACACGTGAAGCTTTGAGAGCTGGCCCTCCAATCGCAAGGAAAATCGATGAATAAGTCATGCCGTTTCCTGACTCGAGTGTCTGCTGATCTCAGTCCCATGTGCTCGTGTCACCGTGTCCCTCTGCGCTGCCTGTTTCATTCGCTATCCGGTTAAGATCGCTTGCCTTCCAGATCAATAATTCAGCAGCGACTGAAGCGTACCTATGAATCAACTGCAGCGTTCTTTTTCACTTGGTGCCCTGAGCACAGAGCTTTTGTCCCCAGTGCTTTGACAAGGACACAACATTACTTGGTATTTTACATGCAAAGGTCATGATTTGAATTTTAGAACAGGTGTGGCTCTCTGATTCATTTTGGCTGCGCTGTAATTTCCTCCAGCACTTTACTGCTCATGATAATGGGAGAGATAAAGGGAGTGATTGTGTCTGTAGTAAGGTCTGTGCTCGTCTGTCTGTCCGTTCTTCATAAGGCAGAGGGAAACAATGGACACTTGTGTCCTGTTTGGCATGGCCTAGGTAACGAGTTCACGCTCAGCTGGGGAATTCAGCCTAATTTGGGCAGTAGGATCATTCCAGCTCAGACCTGCAAACATGAACATGTATAAAAAAAGAAATCAAAGTGACCACTGTACAGACTGCTGGATCTTTAGTTTGCTTTTTCCTTTTTTTAGTTATTAAGGCTCTATTTATATGGTCTTAAGATCAACACCAATAGGATCTTGTGATACTCCGGGGTGAGACTAGCACCACAGTTTGTTTCTGATTGGTTAAGCGTATCACCATATATGCTGACCAACCCCAAGTTGTTTTGTTTTGTTGGTGCTGTCAAAATCAACAGACATGCCAACATCTATGGTTTAAATGTATTATTTACAGTTCTTTGCCTCCTGTATTTGCTACGGCAATACTGGAGACACCTGAAGGCTATACTTTTGAGGTTATATTAGCAATCAGAGCAAATGAGAACAAAAAGTACACCTGGTGGAAGAGCCACTTCACTGAAGGGGAAAGGACATGAGACGTGAAAAGATGTGCATTTGTCCTGTGAGCCAGTAGAAGCCAAGGAGGCGGGACTGTGGGATCGGTTAAAAAAAAAAAAAAAAAAATAGAGCATATATTTATTAATTAGCATTAACTCTAAATTTTTCCATGCTGTCTTACTGTTAGTTGTTGCACATAAAAAAAAAATAGCATCTTGTCCACCGACGTACTCTACGGTATAGTTTTTGTACTAAAATTCTGTTTCTTTTCCCTCTCCAACGTATTAGTAACATTGGCACTGAAAAGAATTGCCTTGTTTTATTTCTCAAGCTGCACAAGCATTTATGTTCTTAACAGTATGTTGAAAATTTAGAACATTTTAATTTCTATGCCTCTTTTATGCCTCTGCCCAAGGCATTATGTTTTCCAGTTGTCTCTCCGTTCATCCGCCATTCTATCCGAGATTCTCATTAGCACGATATCTCAAGAACAAGTGGTTGAATGTTTGTAGGATTTATTTGGGATTATCACCAGCAGATGAACTGAGTTTAGATTTTGGAATTAATCCAAACAGGGTCAAGGTCACAGCAAGGTCAAATGCCTGAAATAATTTTTATTCAGTACCTTCTTTGCTGTATGAAGGAATTGTTTGTAGTGGAGGCATCATCATCAAGTTCTACTTGTTCCTCTTGTTATCATCATTAACATAATTTGCACTTTCCAATATGGCCAAATCTGTTGAAGAAACATTCTTAATTCAAGCTGTTATTCCATCTTGAACGTAACAATGGTGTAATGGTGTGTGCACTGGAATAACGAAGTCTGCTTCAGTTGGTGGAAAATAGAGTGTTGGCCCTCGTCATGTTTCTGAATGTGCCATGGAAAAACACCCAAAGCGAAGAATTTGATTTAACTTCTCTCTCTTTCTCTCTGTTTGTCTGTTCGTCTCTCTCTCTCTCTCTCTCTCTCTCTCTCTCTCCAGACCAGTGGGGAGAAAGTGAGTAAGCTGAGTTTGGTGGATTTGGCTGGAAGTGAGAGAGCAGCTAAGACCGGTGCGGCTGGTGAGAGGCTGAAGGAAGGCAGCAACATTAATAAGTACATACACTCGACTTCTTTCCATAATTCTCTTCGTTCCTTTTATGGCTACATTCACATTGCAGCATTCAAATAGCACAAATCTGTTTTTCCCTAAATGTCAAACAAATCTAATTTTCTCCACAGAGAGTTGAACACAAAAAAATTTACTTGATTTGTGTGTAGTGCTTTTAACAATAGACATTGCCACAAAGCAGCTTTACAAAGATCTGGATTTTGATCTAGGTCCATAGTGAATATTACAGTATACAGGTGCAGAAGAGTAAAGACAAACAGTACAGAGTGTGAGCATACTGTGAACAAGAGTCCTGGGATAAGCACTGGACAACATTTATGGTTACAGTATTGACTCTTGGGTAAAAATCTACAGCATTTCCACAAATATCTAAAGACTGAAACTGTGCCTTAGTCCTGGATGCTAATTGGAAGGCTGTTCCATAGCTGGGAGGCTTTGTAGGAAAAGGTTCTGGCTGTGCCGTAGTCTTTATTCTAGGTACTAATAAAGAACCTGCATCTTTTGAACCGTGTGCATTGCTTATCAAAATTTCACTACAATCAGGAGCCACTATGATAAGGGCTCTTTAGATATCTGATATGAGGCCAGTTCATGTGTTTTTATTTACTTTTGTCATGTTCCCCATGTCTTGGCTCAGTAAGAGCTGAAATAGCTCTGCGTCTGGCCTTTTTTGGCTTCCTTTCCTTCACCCTGATCCAGAACAGCTCCAGAGCGGATAAGCTTTGTGATAAAAGCTTGCGCTGCCCAACTGCTTACACACTGATGGATTCGCTTGCTGATATGAAATTTTTGAATCATTTAAGTGAATGTAGCCAAAGACGCTTTCAGCTATTTCATCTAATTTTGTTCTGTTTACTTGTTAAATGATTCATAGGTCTGATTATAACCAGAGTTTCTAAGTAATAGTGTTATTGTAAAGTGTAAGTGGTTATAGGATTTATTTGATTGGTGACGTGGCTGTTGTCTCTGGCACGCCAGACATGAGAAAATGGCAAGCTCAAAAGTTGTTGATTTTTAGGTGGTGAATAAATTCTGGGAAGAGCCCGGCTTTGCTGTGTGTGTGTGTGTGTGTGTGTGTGTGTGTGTGTGTGTCAGGGAATGTGTGTGGGCACAGACAGATACTGTACCCTCTCTCTCTCGCTCTCACACACACTCACTCTCTCTTACTCTCTTTTTCTGGTGCACTGGGCAGGTCTTTAACCACACTGGGGCTGGTGATCTCAGCGCTGGCTGACCAGGGTGCAGGAAAGAACAAGAGCAAGTTTGTGCCTTACAGAGACTCCGTGCTCACATGGCTGCTTAAGGTAACTGACACATTAAGAAATGTTTCCACCATGTTTCTCAATTTCCTTGTTTTTTTTTTTTTTCTTTTTTCTTTCCCCAGTACACACTGTAGGGATTCCCTGAAAATGTATGGATCACCTGAAAAATGAAGAAAATGTCATGGAAATATTAGCGATGTCCTGGGAAGGTTTAAAGATTTTCAAATTATAGGACGTCGTCTCGTAAATGCTGCGTGAGAATTTTCTTTGCGGCGAAAGTGTGCTAAAATATGCAGCTGTATTTTCATCCACTCTGTATGAGTAGTTTCTTGCAGCGTTTCTTGTGCTCTACAAGTGCAAGCCATTATTTATAATGCACTTATAGCAGAGCAGTGTTAAATTCTGGATTCTGATTGGTCAGAAGGTGTCGCTCTGACAGTGTTGCTCAGGTGCACATCTCAAGTTTATATTAAAATGTCATCGTTTCTATAGTAACAGATCATTCCCAGGGACTTGTACGAGTGGACGCTCCACATAAACAGATTCAGAAGCGTGCGTAATCTTGATATGGTGAAGTTTTCTGTAGGGAGGTGTTTAACATTTATGGAAGGAGTCTCCAGTGTCAGCACTAAGCAACAATCAACACATGAGCAACCCAGAGGCGACTGAGGCAGGGGAAAAACTCCCTGAGACGACATGCGGAAGAAACCTTGAGTGGAACCAGACTCACGAGGGAACGCTTCCTCATCTGGGTGATAACGGATAGTGCGATTATGAGTCATTACTCATCCACAGCTGTATATTGTAGTCACGCGGTGCTACGTGTAAATGATACTGAAAAGATCTTAAGTACGAGCATCAGGGTCGTTTTTGATTTCATTAGAGTTTTCACTTTTAAGTCCTGCATATCATTGGATCACTTTCCTCTAACCCCAGGACAGTTTAGGAGGAAACAGTCGGACCGCCATGGTGGCCACGGTGAGTCCGGCCGCCGATAACTATGAGGAGACCCTGTCCACGCTGCGCTACGCCGACCGCGCCAAGAGCATCGTCAACCACGCCGTCGTGAACGAGGATCCCAACGCCAGGATCATCCGAGAGCTGAGGGAGGAGGTGGAGAAGCTCCGGGATCAGCTCACACAAGCAGAGGTACACGATAAGCAGGCGTTTTTAAAGGAGCACTTTCAGGGCTGGAAAAATGCAAACAGAATTCTAAAATATATGGGTTCATAAGGCTTATTTTTTCCTGGAATATTCCAGTATGACATGTTTGTGCATCAGTGTAATCTCAAAAAAGCTAGATTATGATTACTGTGTGTGTGTGTGTGTGTGTGTGTTTTTCCTCAGTCCATGAAGGCTCCGGAGCTGAAGGAGAGGCTGGAGGAGTCCGAGAAGTTGATCCAGGAGATGACGGTCACCTGGGAGGAGAAACTGAGGAAGACGGAGGAGATTGCGCAGGTAACCATCACACACCGGTAAAGGTGTACTGCGCTCAGCCTCATCAGTGCCTCTGTATTCTATACAGACTCTAAAATGGTGACTTGGGTAAAATGAAGTTACTCTTTCTCTGTTCAGGAGAGGCAGAAGCAGCTGGAGAGTCTGGGCATCTCTCTGCAGTCGTCAGGGATCCGTGTGGGAGAGGATAAATGCTTCCTGGTCAACCTCAACGCTGACCCCGCCCTCAACGAACTGCTGGTTTACTACTTAAAGGTACACACACTCTGGATTTCTGTACGAAACTTTTGGCAAACGATCACCTTTTTGTATAGCAAACAATCTTTGAACCTGCTTTGACATGTAATTAGAACCTTGTAACATCGACTCCTACAGCCTTAAGGAAGATAAATGCATTCCGGTGTGTTTACAGTTCATCTCGTGGCCTGTTGTGCAGTCTGCTATGCAAACTATGAATAATTGTTGACTTTCCAGTGTCTACATGTGCTTCACCAGAATTTGATATTAAAATGGGCGGGGCTGATCTCAGGTCAAGCTTGTGTAAGATCTCAGGTGGCAGCAGTCCTGATTCTTAGAGCTCGCGCTGTTGAGTTTAGTTGCGCTTGAGTGGTGTCGCTATAGATATAGGAAACATACTGGAAACTGCTTTGCAGCTTACTGCTGACTGCTTTATCTACATTAGCAGTGGTTGGCAAAAAGTCACTCGGGAGCCAGCGCAAATCTGTGAGGAGATGCAGCTATACCCCACTCTCTTTATGTGCAACTGATTTTTTTTTTTCCCCCGCATATTTCTGCCCATCACAGATGATGTAAATGTGAATATAAATGTACTATCAGTACTCTGATTCGGTCCAGGGTTAAAAGATTTTAACGTTTTACTGCTCTTGATGCTTTTATGAGTACATACATGTTAAAATAACTGTAATAATGGACTAATGATTATAAACCAGAATTATATATATATATCAACAATAACAAGATTACATAAAATCCCATAATATAAGCTTTATATAAAGATACCTTCACAACACCATATTCCTCATAAATTGATCAAGTAAAATAATCTTAGTTAAGGTTGACGTAAAGCTAAAGGAGTTCCTTCATGAGGAACAGCCCAGCTGACGAACTATTAATCCTGTGACAAAACTAATCTTACCGAACCTCACGTGACACACCACACATTAAAAACATGACTGTAGGTTAAAGAGAAGCTAATTTGTATTAAACCTTCACTTAAACCTGTGTTAACTCCAGCATTAAGTTCTTCATAAAATGAAACCACGCACATTCTTAGTGAGTGAAGCGAATCAGATTGATCTAATTCATGAACTCAGCTGGTGTTTGGACATGCACTGTGTTTATCACATTTCTGTCTCATGTTTCCTATCATGCACACTGCATTCCCTGGAAACAGTTTTTAATTCACATAAAATAGATAGTAGTTGATTAGTCAGTCTGTGTGGTGTGGTGAGTCAGTAGCTGATGTGGGATTGCTATTTGCAGGAACACACGATGGTGGGCTCAGCAGACTCGCAGGACATTCAGCTATGCGGCATGGGCATCCAGGCCGAGCACTGCGTCATCAACATCACTCCCGAGGGAGCGGTTTTCCTCAATCCGTACAAAAATTCCAGGTAGTTCAGCATTCGGCCTTCCTACAAAAATCTTTTCTTCTAACTACAAATGGACTGCCAATATGAGTAAACTCAATGGTTTACAGAAACAAGCTCTGTAAGTATCTGGTGTGATGTTGTCCTGCTGATGTGTTCTCGCAGGACGTGTGTGAACGGCTCTCCAGTCACGAGCCAGCAGCAGCTTCACCATGGCGACCGCATACTGTGGGGCAACAACCACTTCTTCAGGTCAGAGTCATCACCACGACAAAGGAACCTGACTGGTCGATGTTTATTCCCTGTTGTAAGTAGTTTCATGGTCGTATGCCCTGCAGAATAAACCTTCCGAAGCGGCGTCCTCGTCCTGCAGCCGAGGAGGAGGAAGGAGAGGGAGGCAACATGAAGAACAGCAACAGCAGCGAGCAGCTGGACGCAGATGGAGACACGGCCAGCGAAGTTTCCAGTGAAGTCAGCTTCAGCTACGAGTTCGCACAGACGGAGGTCATGATGAAGGCACTGGGGAGTAACGGTGAGTCCAAAAACGAGAAATAATAAACATTGTGTCTGAACAAGTTCCAAAAAAGATTTAGGATTTAAACGCTGAGATGTTGCCCAGTTGCAGTGAGCCCGTGTCCACTGTAGCCTCAGATTCCTGTTTTTGGCTGACAGGAGTGGAACTGGATGTGGTCTTCTGCTGTTGCAGCCCATTCTAGCCCATATGTGGTGCATTCTGAGATGCTTTTCTGCTCACCACGATCGTAAAGAGTGGCTGTTTGAGTTACCGTAGCCTTCCTGTCGAATCCGGTGAATTACGGTTATGCCAAAGCATGTACTCTATCGTCTGATCAGTCAGATCAGTCATAGTGACTCTCTTGCTCCTTCTCTCTCTCTCCCTCTCCCTCTTTCCCCCTCAGACCCCATGCAGGCTGTGCTTCAGAGCCTGGAGCGACAGCACGAGGAGGAGAAGCGCACGGCCCTGGAGCGCCAGCGGCTGATGTATGAGCAGGAGCTGCAGCAGCTGCGCAAACGGCTCACCCCCGAGCGGCAGAGCATGCAGACCCAGCAGCACTACCGCAGCATGGAGAGACTCAGCCTGGGCGGGGCGTCATCAACTCGTCTGCGCCAGTGGAGTGAGGAAAGGTAAAGTGTATACCGAAGTCTCATTATATCTTTTTTTTTTTTTTTTTTTTTTTTTTCCCAGACTCAGACACTTTTTATTTGTTTTATTGGTTAATGATATGGTTCGGAATCTCTTAATAATACGGTTATAAAATTAGTTTTTATAGCTTTGATGTGTCACTATTTTTGATTTCTAAACCACAAATTATGATATTTATCTGTTCATAATTGAGTCTTTGAGACTATTGTTCACTGCTAGACTATAGAGTTTGGTTAAACAATGAAGCATTCCTCCAGAATAGTTGTTATAATTGACGTACAAGTTGTAACCTGGGCTTTAGGGATGTTGTAGCTTTCTTCATGAAAATGATTTGACATCACAGTCACAGTTGAGACCTGAATGAGAACGGAGAGTAAGGAATCATGCTCATATATTTGTCAATTCCGTCAATATGGGACACGGCTGCAGGGAGGCGGTGCTGACGCGGAGTTTGCGGAAACTTCGGGAACAGATCGTAAAAGCCAACCTTCTGGTGCAGGAGGCGAACTTCATCGCCGAGGAACTGGACAAGAAAACCGAGTACAGAGTCACTCTGCAGATTCCTGCCGCTAACCTCAACGCCAACAGGAAGGTAACTCCCCCTTCAACCATGCTGAGTGTGCAGGGATTATCCCTACGCTCACAATAGCAAGCACACAGTGACAGATGATTCACTTCCTGTGGATTTCCGGGGAACAAGACAGGAGATATTAGAGCCGAGATCTCATTTTATGCAGATTGGTTGAAGGTAAAGTAACAATCCGGAAACTGTAGTAAATACTGAGGACTTATTCTAGTCTGGAAAGGATGGAAATTTAAAGCGAGTGTATTTTTAAAGGTAAGGTTTTAAATATGTTGTCTTTAGGTATTGACCTGTTCTCTGCACTAACTCAGCCTTCCCTAATGTAAATTACATCATATTATTCATTTTTTTTATGATAGTTGACAGTTTATTGCGTTTACAAAACCATGTAACATAAAGTTCTTGAAAAGGTCAGGAGGTTTTCCTTCAGGAAAGAGCAAGAACCTTGGAGTTGTCTGATGTCCTTCTCAACTCTCTTCTTTAGTTCCTTCCTGCATTTGGTTCCTATTTAGTGGCACACAAACAAATGTTGCTAGTCTCTTGCTAGTGTGAATGCTTGGTTACACTCTCAGACAGTGATGGAATAACATTATATACATTAAAGGTTAATAATGTAAACCTTATGATAGCACACTGTTTATACCTAGGAGCAGATTCAAAAAGCATTTCATGGATGTGTGTGGCAGCCTGGGAAAACCCTTCTAGCGTTCTACATTCTTCTCATTCTAGCATATTAAAGTAAAAAAAAAAAGGAGCACACTGAATGCCCGGTGTCAAACCGAATGTATTAGGCTTATGTCATTTTCGCTGTGGCATCCAGCTTCTTGATCAAAGCGTGACGTTCACAGTGAGAGAAATTCTCACTTTGTTAGCAAGGTTTCGGACATCCTTACTGTTGTGCATGACTGTGTTCGTGTCGTTTTGGTGAATTATATTTATGGTTTCTTGAAATCGAGGTGTACAAGTACATTACAGGCGCAAAAACCCAATTTCTCCAAATACAGCCACAGCACCTACATTCCTCACACTTTCACAGAATGCCGCACACGCCGTGCCATGCCGTAGTGCATCATCTCCTCCGTTTGTGTCCTTGTAGCGTGACGCTGTGCTGAGTGAACCTGCCATCCAGGTGAGGCGGAAAGGTAAAGGCAAGCAGATCTGGGCTCTGGAGAAGATGGAGAACAGGCTGGTGGACATGAGGGAGCTCTATCAGGAGTGGAAGGACTACGACGAGGATAATCCCGTACGTCCTTTACAACAGGGATATCATCGGTATCTCAGTGACGTCATTTTAATCATCGTTCTCTCGTATACCTCACAGGTGATGCGCTCATACTTTAAAAGGGCAGACCCTTTCTTCGACGAGCAAGTCAATCACAGTCTGATCGGAGTGGCTAATGTCTTCCTGTCCTGCCTGTTTTATGACGTGAAGCTGCAGTACGCCGTGCCCATCATTAACCAGAAAGGAGAGGTGCGATTACGCGGAGAGCGCTGACCCTCCACTGAATTATTATTATTATTATTATTATTATTATTATTAATGATATTGATGAATCCATTGGCTGTGTGTGTGTGTGTGTGTTTCAGGTGGCAGGACGGCTGCATGTGGAGGTCGTGCGTGTCGCTGGAGGTGTAGAGGACGGCATGGCTGGAGGGGAAGACGGGGACAGCAGTCCTGAGGGAGATCTGCTTGAGCGCAAGCTCATCTGTATGGTAGGCGTTAAAGGAACGTTGTGATGTGAGATTCATTAGACTCATAGCTTCTGTACAAAAGCAGTATAGCAAAATTCAGACACTGGGAGTGTTTTCGGCTGATTAGGGGACATTTAGTAAACAGGATACGAACAGATTTATTCATAAATTGTTTGAAGATACATTTACACAAGCAGTGTGGTATTAATGAAAATCCAGTTAGTCTGAGAAGATGTTTGTGTCCTACGCTCACTCCTGAGTTTGTGTAAATTTAAATATAAGGAGACTCACTAACGTAATCCGCTGCTGATTGAATTCAAATCGTATAATTAGTAATAATTTCCTGAAGTTTTATATACCGATTACTCTCTCAAGTTAAAATCGCATATTTATTCATTCATTTATTAATTCATGAACATTTTTTTTTTTCATATTAATGACTGTAAAGGAAGTTTATTACTTTATTAATGACTATTGTAATGAAAGCAATCCAAAACAAATAAGTCGAGACATTCAATTAGGACAAAAATAATGGCGCCCTATAACAGGTAGGAAGCATTCGTTTGTGTGTCTGTGGTAGCTGACATGCTGCAATGGCTGAACTGCATTACTGGAAGATGTAGCACACACCACACTTCAGAGGCTCTCTGTCATCTTTTAATGATTTTCAGCTCTCTAGGTGCTTTGCATTTTTGGTGGATGTGGTTAAATGTAAATAAACTATGCATTTATGACGGAGGAGTGTTCATCAATATACACATGTAAATACAAAGAAAGTCGGAATTAGCGCAAGCTTTGTGAATCCGGTGGTTTTTAGTTTGATTTGGCCTATGAAAACATTTACACAGAACTTTACTAGAACACTGATAGTGTGCATTTTATTTTTGGTCAGACTGCTCCTATAATGTCTGAGTAACTGGACATGTGCTGGAATATTGAAGATGTTACGCTGCCTCTTACCTGAGTGGCTTTATATATTGTCTACTCGTCTGTGTATTTTGTTTGTTTACTTCTTTTTTGCTGTCAATGAGATTTTTTTTTTTTTTCCTCCATTCCTGTTTCTTTAACAGATTAAGATCCTGCAGGCTACAGGCCTGCCCCAGTACCTGTCCAACTTTGTCTTCTGTCAGTACTCGTTCTGGGACCAGGCTGAGCCCATCATCGTGGCTCCCGAGGTGGACCCGTCTGCCTCGTCTCCCAGCAGCAAAGACCCTCACTGCATGGTGGTGTTCGACAGCTGTAAGGTGCGAATCGGTGTACATCAGTCAGTTAGTATGCTCTTTCTCATCAAAAACATCACCAACAGGTCTGGCTTGAAAAAGGAGATCCCTCATGGGTGGATGATAATTGGAAACGTGTCGAAACTTGATGCTGGATCTATGATGCAGCGTGGAGGAAAAGCTCTTGCTACGGCAGCTTCAGAAGCACAAAAGTGAATGGATGCACAAATCATTTCTTATAATTATTAATTATCTCAATCAGACCCTCGCACAGAAAGAAAGAAAGAAAGACAGACAGCAGTAGTTGAACTCTTGCAGGTGTCACGAGGTGCATTCCACTGAGGAACATTTTCGGGAAGCTTTATCTGCTTTTCCTCTGAATAAAGGAACCAGGCTGAGTTTAAGTTCCTAGGCCATAGTTCCTAAAACCAGAGTAGGTACTTTCAGGTGAAAGGGAGCTGTTTGGGTTTAGTTTGCTTTACTGATCAAATGGCCTCTTACTTACCATTTTTGAAAAAAGAAAGAAAAACTCTCTGTAGCTGCTGTTAAACAGAATTAATCAACAAAATAAGACAGTGTAGAGCCGTTGCTGTACTTTTTAATGCTGTGTGCTGATTTAACCATACCACTTTTTTCCCCTGAATTTTCATTCTGGATATTTCTGGACCCTTTTAGTTTATCAGAAGGTCATATAACTTCTGTGGAAATGCATCTATGGACATATTTTTTAGTGTGTGTGTGTGTGTGTGTGTGTGTGTGTGTGTTAGGAGCTGGCCGTGGCAGTAACCGAGGATTTCATCGAGTATCTAACCGAGGGAGCGCTGGCCATTGAGGTGTATGGCCACAGGCAAGCTGATCCAGGCAGGAACCTGGCCCTGTGGGACCTCAGCATTATTCAGGCCAAGACTCGCACACTGCGCGACAGGTGAGCCACAAAGAAAACCACTTCCTCTTCTATAAAGCACATGGCACACAAACCGCCCACACAGAACAGAAGAACAGCCTCGGATAAGTTTACACTCCAGTGATTCATATTTTGTGGCGTTCTCTAGCTCCTCTGGCTCGGTGCCATGTTGTTGTTGTTGTTGTTGTTGTTGTTGTTGTTGTTGTTGTTTTTGTGCGCCTACCATACACTACAGACCAGTACAATACACAACACAACGCAGCACAGTGCATCCTTTTTAATCCACCCGAGTGCATCAGAAAGTGCGTGTGATACGTACGCTTCTTTCACCCTCGGCCCAGGTGGAGCGAGGTGACGCGCAAGCTGGAGATGTGGGTGCAGATCCTGGAGCTGAATGAGAACGGAGAGTACATGCCCGTTGAGGTGGTGGCAGCCGGAGATGTTCGCACAGGGGGCGTCTTTCAGCTGCGGCAGGTAACGTCAACTCCTGGACGGGTCATTTTAAACTTTTGAAATGCCCAAGAAACATAACTACATCTTCATCATCCTTAAAAGTTCGCAGATTTATGAATATGCAGAATTATGCAAATATCCACTTGCCATTTCTCATAGGTGAATGTTAATAAACTAGCTAGCTTTTGCCAGTTTACTCAAGTGAAACCCCTTTGTTAAGAAGCTAAACCTGTGAAAATCTAATGTTACCATAACAACCTCAGTTCTATATGGGCTTAATGTTTGTGTGTATCATGTCATCCTTTACTAATAATTTGCATATCATACAGTACAAGCTTATTTTGTGACGTCACAAGCTGAACTCGTACATAACTCCTAGAAATTTGACTTAAATCTGTAGAGTCTGAATGAATGAATCAGAACCTTTTCCAGTTTATATTCTTACACGTATTTTCATAGTGAAACTTATTTATTTTTGCAATTGTTGGTTTGGCTAATTAAATTTGCATGAATTTGCATACTTAATAAAACCACAAATCTATTCTTTTGATGTTAGAATTAAAATATTGATTTCATAATGAAGAGAAAGACCGAAAAGTTGCTTAAATAAGAAAATACCATGGAGTGTGTGTTTGTGTGTGTGTGTAAATTTTTAAGGACTGGTGAATTGTCTTTGAAATTTCTTGATGTACTCCATGTAAAAGTGTGTTATATTTGGTGTGTGTGTGTGTGTGTGTGTTGCAGGGTCAGTCTCGGCGGGTGCAGGTGGAGGTGCGTTCGGTGCAGGACTCTGGCACTATGCCACTGATAGCCGAGATCATTCTGGGCGTGTCGATCGGGTGTGTGGAGATCAGACAGACTCGCCCTGCTAAAGGCAGTGACTCACAACAGGTGCAATACAAAACCTTATTTACTTCCATGGAAAATTCTGCTACTCGTTTACCAGAGAAGTTCATTCCAAATGGCTGCCGAGTCGTTTACGATGGCCTAATGGGTCGTTTTCTTATTTTGTAGCCGGAAGGGGATGAAATGGACAGCTATCAGGTACGGTGGTTCGCAGTATTAAACTTTTATTGAGTCTGCTTCCTCTGGCGAGGTCAATAATTAACTGTTTGATCACAGGAGCGAGACCTGGACAGGCTGAGACGCCAGTGGCTGGCCGCTCTCACTAAGAGACAGCAATACCTGGACGAGCATCTCCAGAGTCTGGTCAGCAAAACAGGTAGCGTTAGTCATCCCTGCTGCGCTCTCTTGCTCTGTTTCTGTCCAGAGTCAAACATTTTAGAAATTTCAGGATGGTAGAGCTGGGAATCTGAGCCAGAGTGCATCCTGACTTTTTAGGGATTAAACCATATGAAGTCGGATAATGGGGAAAATGTGTGTTTAGCCTTCGGGCAAGTTTGCTGACAGAAATAAAATAAAAAATAGAAACTCTGGACAGCAGAGTCAGGTTTGACATTTTAAAAAAAAAAAAAAAAAAAAAAAAAGTGCAATGGGAACTGTTTCTGTTCCATTTTTGGATAGATTTCCATAAACGTCTTTTTTTTTTTTTTTTTAAATGTTGAACATCCTGTCCTCTAGAAAACCTTCTCACAGCTCCCATGCATCTTGGAAATTTATGGAGTAGCCTTCCAGTGATGGGAAATGCCTGGTAAAAGGAAAATAGTAGATAAAATATTCAGGATATATTTTAGACGAATCAGACGGATCATCTGGATTTGTACTGATAAAATGGCAGTGTTGAGGAAAGTATTGTTAAGTAAGTAAGAGACTGTGATATTAGGCTGCATATCAGACGTTAATCTGGTGAAATGTGATTCCCGCGTTTGATCAGATAAGTCGGAGGATGATGTGGAGCGGGAAGCTCAGCTGCTCGAGTGCCGTCTGACTCTCACCGAGGAGAGGAATGCGGTGATGGTGCCCTCTGCTGGCAGCGGCATCCCAGGAGCTCCTGCAGAGTGGTGAGGCTTTAGTTGAGAGTTTTTAATACTTAATGTTATCTATTCTGAAGTCTGTTTGCTGATGAAGTGGTGCAAATAACTCTCTCAGAACATGACAAGCAAAATATGTTAATTCATAGACATTTTACTGAGTGTAAAAGTATACGAGTAAAAGAGTTTCCTACACCATTAACACTTTCTATGGGGTTCAAAAGGTTAAGTATTTTATCACGGTTTAAAATGACATGTTTTGGATACTGCCATGTTGATATTTTTGTCTTGGCAGGGTACCGGTGCCTGGGATGGAAACTCACATTCCAGTCCTCTTCCTTGACCTGAGTGGTATGTTAACTCGAACGCTTTAGAAATGCCAGAACTCCAGTTTTGGTCGCTGTTTGAAAACCCCATATAACCAGTATTTTTTTTTTCTTCTTTCTTTCCATTCCCGTTTTGCCTCGAATTTAGCTGATGATTTTAGCTCCCAAGAAAACCTGGAGAGCCCAGAAGCCGGTGGCTGGGATGCCATGTTGAATGGAGAGGACGAGGACGACTTCTTTGATCTGCAGATCGTCAAGCACTACGATGGAGAGGTGAGGGATCTGCGTTTATGGCTCTGATACGTCAAGGCGATTGTCGAAGAACCAGCGCAAACCAAGGCTGCCTGGTGATCACCTCTCATGTGGTCTGTACTTATGTAAAAGGAAATATTTCTTATTACCAGCAGGACGAAGTTATCTAAAATTGTAGTTAAAAATAGTGTCCGTATCAGTGCTTACAGTCTTCTAGTGTGGATTATTATTTTTTACCAAGAACGAGACCAGCAGTAAATAGTAAAAATACAAAGTAGGAGGTTGGGGATGATTTCTTTCATCCTCAGACTGTAGAGTACATCACACAGCGTTTTGTTGCTTGCTGGTGAAACGCCCCATGTGGGATTTCCTGTTGCATGTCCATAGAATTCTCTGACACGTCAATAATACGTCATTAGCAGTGACTGAGGAACATGAAATAAAGTAGCAGGTGTAATAAACATGACCAAGGTTTTAATTCTCGATCACGGCGATCCCAAAACTGGGAAAAAAAAAAACCTCTGGAGAAACTAGAGGTCTTTCATGGCATGTGTTCTTGTGTGTAACTGTAACAGTTTAATGCCTTTCAGGCTCAACCATAAGGGTTTTATAATAATAATAATAATAATAATAATAATAATGGCGAGTTACTGATAGGAATTTTTTTTAGCCTACTCGATTGAACAGCCAATCAGAGAACTCTGTCTCCTGCCAGCCTCTGACACTGATATAACACTCTCAATTAAACAAGTACCAACATTTCAGGAAACTAGGAGTGACACGCCTAACTTGATCTCAGCAGAGCTAGCCCTGATTGGTGCTGTTTTGCTGCAGGTGAAAGCCGAGGCCTCCTGGGACTCCACGGTTCACGAGTGTCCTCAGCTGAGTCGAGGTGGAGCTCCAGACCAGAGGGTCTACCTGACCGTGCGCACCGTGGTGCAGCTCAGCCACCCGGCAGAGATGCAGCTCGTCCTGCGCAAACGCATCTGCGTGAATCTCACCGGACGACAGGTTGAAGCTCGCTCTTGATTCTCTTCTCCTTGCACTCTTTTAATTACGAACTCTCACTGGACGTGATATAAACTAAGCATAGTTTAATCAGGCTGGTATTTTTTTTTTTTGCTTATTTAAAGGTTAAATATTACGGTATATTTTCTTATAAAATCTTATGAGGAGTTAAAGATAATACCGGTAAAAGCACATCATGTCACATTTTTGTTGGAAACCAGTGTGCAGAGACCTTCATGATTCTGAAGCTCGTACCCAGAAAAGCGTGGTAATCTAATGTTCTTTCTGCTGCACATGTTTGTCTGTGGGTCTGCAGGGTTTTGCCCAGAACTTCCTAAAGAGAATGTCTACGCGGAGCACCGTGCCTGGCTGCGGGGTGACCTTCGAGGTTGTGTCCAATGTCCCAGGGGTAAGCGAGTACGCACTAATGCTAGAGTTGTATGAAAGATGGATAAAACCTGCAAGCTGGGGTTTACTGCACTATGAACTTGCACGTTATTTATGACATGCACAACTGTGTTAATATTCAGGATGCTCAGAGCTCCGAGGACAGAGAGATGCTCGCCCGCATGGCCGCCAACACAGAGAACCCCAAATCATCAGACAACGAGGCGGCCATAGAGAAATACCTGCGCAGTGTCCTGGCCGTGGAAAACATCCTCACGCTGGATCGCCTGAGACAGGTCCGTTACCTCTCACTTAAGATTCATCAGCTGGACTTGTTTGTGCATGATTGGACGTTAATCATGTTTAACTGGATGATGAGTAATGCATAACCAAACGTTAGTACAGATCCGTGATGGTGATTCTCAGTGTTGTTGGATGTGTGATGATGGATTTGTGTTTTCAGGAGGTGGCTGTGAAGGAGCACTTGGCCGGTAAAGGGAAGGGAAGCAGACGGAGTCTCAGCTCGCCCAGTGTGCACAGGGCAAGTACACCTCTGCTTATAGCAAGAACAATCCAAGTTAACTGTTCTCATGAGAGTGGTGTGTGCAGCTCGGAGTTCGGGGTGGGCAGTACAGACAAATATCTGGTTGTTAACGCTACATATTACACACATTTTTATAGTGACGTGATCAAAAAAATGTATGCATATGTATCTTTTTTTTCCAATAGTTATCTGGGAGCAGACAGGATCTGTCTCTAAACTCAAGTCTGGAGGACAACAAGGTGAGCAAACTGTACCTGCTGTTTCCCGTATGACTGTGTGCAATTC
Organism: Pangasius sanitwongsei; assembly: GCA_037576675.1. Lineage (NCBI taxonomy): Eukaryota > Metazoa > Chordata > Actinopteri > Siluriformes > Pangasiidae > Pangasius > Pangasius sanitwongsei. The sequence continues at coordinate 26,362,118 of CM075012.1, read as the reverse complement.
TAAAAGTCTAAAATCACTCGTTTTTGTTTTTTATTTTTGTAAAGAATCGCTGGGAAAGTCAGCAGGACATCTTCCTGACGGCTCCGCAGTTCAGCCGCACGCTGCCTCGGCCCACCAGAGAGCCCACGCCACCACCGCCGCAGGGCCAGAGCCCACCGCAAACCCAGGACCCAGAGCAAGGTAACCCGGCCACGCCTTGCTCCTCACGAGCGTCGCTTCATCTCCATTACAGACTCTTCCTCTACTTTACAGCTTTTCCTTTCTCTTAATCTAATATACGCTGCTGTATTAGATTGACTGTACGCTCTGTATCGTGTAAATCTGGTGCATGTCAGTCACACATTATTTAAGAGCAACGTCTCATAATAATTTGAATTTTAAAAAGCATTTTTTTTAAAAATAGGCCACAACTTTTGTAAGCTGGAGATAATTTATAATTATATCATTAATAATATATTTATAATTTATTTATATTTGTTGCATATTCATGATCTTTATATTTGCTTTGTATTTTCACAGTTTTCACAATATTCGATTTCGCAAGATTCACAATATTTTCTTGGCTAGTTTCTTTATTTCAGACTTATTTTTTCTGACCCTGAAATTAGCCCCGCCTTTTTTCCCCCCCTCTTAAAAAGCAAGTCACGAGGCAGACATAGTCGCTCCATCCGGTGCAGTAGAGTCGGTTGGAGGATGAGGAATGTTTGTTGGTGTTTTCATTACGATAATGACATTACAAAACGGAACTTTTATGAATACGTGACATAAATAAGCATTTTACTTCCTGTCACCGTACAAAGATTCTCACTGTATGACTTCCCATTTCCCATATTTTTATCATGTCCAACTACATGTTAATGTGGCCTTCAACTTCTCGCACTCTTCCCCGTCTGCCTCCATCACGCCCGTCCTTGTTTCCCTGTCACCGTCACTGTCTCTTCCTTCTCCGTGTTCCTCCTGTCCTCCTCCTCCTCCTCCGTCTCTTCCCCGACCTCCCCTCAGGCCTTTCAGGGCTTGCTGCTTCTTATCTCTCCCCAGTCAAGGCCCTCGTTCCTCAGATGCCCAAGCTGCTGAAGTCCCTTTTCCCTGCTCGCGAAGACAAGAAGGACCTGCGACCCTCTCCACAATCACAACAGGTACGCAACCTTGTCTTTTTTTTCTTTTCTTTTTTATATATACATACACTGAGACAAAACTTTGCTCTTTCTGCTCATTTAAAATACCCTGAAAATGCCATTTCACGCTGCGTAATATCTGTATACTTGTATCACTATTATTACAACAAGCCATGAATTATGGCATGTCAGGTAGCTAGCTAACATAAACTAGCACGCATTTGTATTTGTAGTATCTCGAGTGATTTCAGTCGATCTCTTAGACAAACCTGTCAAAATACAAGGATACTTTTAAATATAAATAGGGAATGAATTGTCAGTGTTAATTTAGTAGTGGAATGAAATGTATAGTCCCAGAGGTGCCAGAGTCTTCTGTTCAGCCGTAGCATTTATTATTTTTGACCCCTTGCTACGACAAACACCTCGAAACTACACTTTTATACTTTTCCAGCTAAAGCTACGGTCAGACCAAACACAAATAAAATTCTTACATTAGAAAAGTGGTCTAATATTTGTGGTAATCCCCCCCCCCCCCCCCCGGCTGCTAGGAATTTCTTGTTAGCAATGTTGGCACCTCCGATGTCCCAAAAGCAGCATTATTCACTCCTGCACAATCCATCTGCAAAACCTGAGTCTAGTTATTCCATAACAACAAAAAAAAAAGTGTAAGAAAGTAATTTTTCTTCCATCCTTCCAGCACGTGCCTCGTATCATGATGCAGACTAGCAGCAGCCCAGAAGAAAGCAGAGTTCGAGTAGAACCGGTAAGTTCCTCAACCCTTGATGAGAATAACATGCGTGATGAGCAGTGTTGAGTTATTCTGTGGTGTTATTCATGCCTTCCCTCAGGTGCCAGTGACTGGAAGGAGTCCTGGCTCTGAGAAACCCTCAGACAACCCTGATGCATCCACCTCCTCCGTCCAGGACTCGCAAGAGCTGCCCCTCAGCCCCAGCAGTGAAGCTTCCAGTGGTTATTTCTCCACCAGCGTCTCCATCGCAACTCTCTCTGATATCTCTGCTGCGTCTGGGGACCTTACCCCGAGTCCCAACACCTACGATACGTCCCGGCGGGGTGCAGACGAGTGCGAGGACGCCTCTGTTCCTCCTGCAGAAACTGGGCTGAAATGCGACGAGGAACCTCAGCAGAACCCGAACCCCAAAGACCTACATCCCGCACCTCGGAACGGCGTTCCCTGTTCTCACTCCGAAGCAAAACTAGTAACCGTCCCTTCTTTAGTACCTAAAGCTGCTACAGATTACGCGTTCTCCCTCCAGAGGGTCAAGCCCTCGAACCTCAAATCGTTCAGCCCCATGCTGCCGGAGGCTGAGAAGGAGAAAGGAGAAAGAGGCAGGACGGAGGGCAGCTCTGACGAAACGAGCAGAGACGCTGAACTCCCTCGCTGGCTCAGAGTCGGAGAAAGCGTCATGGTGGCCAACAGTAAGTGTGGCACAGTGCGTTACGTCGGCCACACGGACTTCTCAGAGGGCATCTGGGTCGGAGTGGAGCTCGACACGCCCGCAGGTCAGTCACGCAGGGTGTATTATTTACTTACGCACTAATAACCTGATCTGCTGTACTGACTGTGCGGAAAAACATGCTACAATGTCATCATCATCATCATCATCATATTTTCCTAACAGTTTTCTGCAGCGAGTAGCGGAGTATCAGGATTCTCAAAGGCATTTTCACGATACGCGACACGTATAACGATATGTAGGTTTGCACACAAACTGCAAACAAAACAGCAGTGTGGCATTAAAAAAAAAAAAAAAAAAAACTGTTCAATGATTCCTTATTTAATGTCTACAATAAAAAATGCACAAATATTTTAAGAAATTATACTAAATAAATAAATATTGAAAAACAAAATATTGGGGGGAAAAAACAGAAAATGGAGGGGAAAATGTTTTTTTTTTTTTTTTCTATCATTAACATATTTAAAGATTAAGGACAACATTTTCTTAACATCACATCGGCAGCTTCAGTCATTTTGTAATTAAATACATAAATAATAAAAAACAATAGAAAAAAAATTAATAAAAGATATCACAATATCCACACTCAGAAAAGCACATTGACATATCGATATCTTGATAAATTATCATAATAAACCCGAGCCCTAGTGGAGTAGGGTTAGGGTTAGAGGTTTCTTAAGTATGTTTAGAAACTATCTAACTTTATTTATTTCGTAACATTGGAGAAGTTTAGCCCCAGAACCTTCGTGCTAAAGCAGCATGCCTGCTAGCTGACTTATCTAAATTAGCGATGAACAAAATCCTCATAGTTGTGGTATATTTTGTCGGGTTTTAAAGTTAAAGCCTGCTCCCTGATCTCTCTGGTTCTTAAAGAAGACCTTATTATGTGACGTTGTTTTGATTTGTTTTTCCTCCTGCCAGGTAAAAACGATGGCTCTGTATCGGGCCGTCAGTATTTCCGCTGTAACCCCGGTTACGGGGTCCTTGTGCGGCCGGACCGAGTGAGTCGGCGCGACGTCTCCAGGCGGCACGCGGAGAACCGGCGTAGCAGCGAGTTCCTACAGGTTAAGGCGAGTTCGGGCCTGACCAATCAGAAAGCAGAGAACCGCAAATCCTGGAGCAACTAAACGCCGTTCCTTCCTGTACGAGGACAGAATCAAATCCATGCACTTGTGCTGTATAACCCTGGTGCTCGGTTCTACACGGAGGAGCTGCGGCGTTCCCTCGTTCTCACCTCTACACCAGCTTACCTGCTCACGTAACGAGTCGCATCTCAACACTGAATAAACTGTGCGAGTCGAAACTCGAATATAACGAGAAACCCTGTTCTCTGGGGTCAGACGGTCGCTTTTATCCTGCCCTGATTCTCTCGAGTCCTTTTTTTGTAGACTCATGTTTTACGTGATTATGCATGATTAATCTTCCTCCCCTTTAGTCAATAATCTGTGCTGAGAATCCCAAACGTGCCTTTGTGATTCAGGTTGTTTTTTTTTTTGTTTTTTTTGTAAAGTCATCCCTTATTCCTCTTTAACACTAGCGAGAAAGCCTTCAGTCAGCACGTGGTCTGATCTCAGGGATTGGTCAGAGATAACGGTTGTGTCTGATGTAAGAGAAAGCAGGTTCTGCATCAGAAGATGCCAAAAGTGTGGTTTATGCATACAGTGTGTATATATAATAATAGGTTTGTTATTTCGAAGGCCTGTTCACACCAAACACGAATTTTATGCTGCATGGCGATGAAGCTCTTTTTTTTTAAATTTTTTTCCGAGCTATTCTAGTTTTTAAAGCATAATTTCTGGAGTTTTAGGACGATCTTATGCGGCTCGCATCATTTCACCTTATCAGCGTCGTACTGAAAGGTTGATGGCTCGTGTTAGAAGCCGTATGATACTTATTTTAAAAATAAAGCGTATCAGTACTTTAGTGGGAAAAGCAAGTGCAAGGTTCGGGCTATGGCATTATTTTAGCTCTGATGTTGCTTCAATAGTTCATCTAATCTAATAGATTAGATGAACCTGATTGTATAAGTAAACGTACGGGCGAACGCTGCTAGGGATCGACTCCCTGTGATTTGTTTGAGCTTTACCCCGACCCCCCAAATGCAGAAAATGCGTATCGAGCCAAGTGTGTTGGGAATAAATAATTTTCAACTCTTTTACGCTTTCATGACGCATCGTGTTTAGTATGAATAGGCCTAAAGACAGGAAGTTGCATTCTCAATGCCATGTGCTGTATTTATTGCATGTGGGAGAGTAAGAAAAAGATGGAATTGCATTGGGAGAAAAGTGTGTAGCTCATATGGGGGAAGGCCACTACATACCTCAGAGCATGTAGCATGTAGATCTGAGTGATTTAAGAGAACGGATCAGAGAACTGGGATAAGAGGTTTTACCGTTGCACTGGAATTCATGAGGATAAACCTCCAGCTATAGCATGTGACCGTGGGATGAAATGTCAGAAATGTCAGGTATCCAGTGAGATCATTTTAGTGATTCATAAAGTTCAGTCTTCCATGAGAAGCTTTGAATTTAGCGAAGACGGAATGTGAGAAGATAAGAGGACGGACCAATTCCTGGCGGTGCCTAAGGCTACACTGTATACATTTGCGTAAAGCGAATAAGTGGAACGAAAGTCATTCCAAGAGAAAGTATTAAACGTTTTGCATCATTACGCAGTCAGAGATGCACATACTTCAGTATGAAGGAACACGAATGAATGTTCTTGCACATGGGAGCAGACCAGAAAGATGGGTTATACCATTGCATTTTAATCCTTACCCTACGTTCACATTGGCACGCGACAAGTCGATCGTGACGCTTGTATGTTGTAGTACGGTCCGGCGTCGAGAAACAGTAGTAGCTGTATGGCTTCTAAAGCTAACTACTTAAAATAACGCACTAATCAGTGTTTGATTTACATGTTACGTGCTCGCGTGACAGATTAGCTGACTAGCTAGCTGTACTAGCTACATACTCACCAGCGACCTCTGGAACTTCCTTCCAAGCATCATTTTTCTTCATAACGTCTCTACGCGTTTACCGAGAGGTCGTATAAGACAGGATAAGATGAAATCAAATGAGTTTTCGTCCATTTTTGAGCATCAAACAGTAAATGGGAACGTCGGACCACACGTCGGTCCGAGGAATCATGTGAGCCAGTCGTTTGGACTTGTCACTATATGGCGAAAATCTCGATTAAAATCTCACGCTGTCGCTCGTTAGTGTGAACGCAGGGTTAAAGTCATTAATGTGATTTCTTAAATCGAATGCAATATTGATTTTATTAAAGTCTATTTTAATGATTATAGATAGCTATGTGGAATTTTTTATAAAACCTTTCAATTTAGGAATCCCTTTGAATTAAAACATTGCACATTTGATTTAGATTAGATCCCAGCCCACCCAGTGGGTGTCTCTTCTTGTTTTATAGAGGGTTAAAATCTAACCGAGGACTCGGTGCTGAAATAAAAAGCCATCATCTTTCTAACTCACAACAGTCCCCATGAAGGGGTAAGACTTCCTTAAAGTAGTATTTATTTTCCTGATTTTATTTTTCTTCGATAACTCCAGAGTCTTCTAACTAATAGAACTGTTTAGTGGGAGTGTGTGTGTGTGTGTGTGTGTGTGTGTGTGTGTGTGTGTTTTGTCATTAGACACAGCTTCTTCATCTCGTCATTGCACAAGTCTTCTAAACATTGTCTCAGAAATCTAACTTTGATCATTTGTTTTTATCATATCTGTGCCTTGTGCATCACGATTTTTGAATAATTACGCACAGGTAGCTCAGAATCACGCTGCTCAGACATGCGCAGACATCAGTCAGCGAGATGAGCACGGAGGACACTGGTTAAATAAATAAAAATCATAATTTTATGAATCGCAAATACAGATTTTGTAAAACCGTTTAAAAAAAAAAAAAAGATTCTCGCATATTTACTTTGTACTTGACTCACTTTGTGTGTTTAAATGTTTCCACTTTACACGAGTTTAAACATTCGCGGCTGCAACTTTTTGTCTAAGCTCCGCCCCCTTCGTCAATCAGTAGCTGTCTGCTTGGCTCCGCCCCTCAAGATGTTACAGTGGTGTCTAATCGTGTGTTTTGTACATGTAGCATGAATGTTGTAAGCATGTCTGTTGTGATTTGTAGTCCCAAAACTTGTACAGTCATAAAATTGCGATCTCATCGATTTCTTTACGATTTATTACGTAGACAAGGAGAGCATTTTTGTGCTGTGAGCTGTCTGTCTGTGTGTCTCTCTCTCTCTTTGCCGGGGTTGTTTTTTTTGTTTTTTTAATAAGTATTACGCATTTAGCGGAACTCACATTAACGTCCTAAACTATTTCATTGATGCTTTTATTGTATCCAGTGTTGTAAATGTCGCTGGTATTGAGTGTAATGATGATGAGTTGTTGCCAGAGAAGCCTCACAGATGTTTATCAGACAATAAAGAATCGCCGGGTTTAAACTGTACGATTTTTGTCATGATTTCGCAGGTAAAACTCGTTTAAAAGAAGAATTCCTTGGTCGTGAGTTGAGATCGGAGGTCTTATAAAATACGATGAGATGTTCACAGTATCACGGTTGATTCGGTGCCGCTGCGACCAAAGATGGCCGACGACCAAGTTTCGTCAGTGTGAGAATTTTTTTTTATTAAAAGTTCATACGCTGCTACGACACTCGTCTAAAACCCACCAATGGGAGGAGAGCAAACTCACCTGACAGCTACAAGTACCGTAGTAGCGATGTCGAAAAAACAAACCTGCTAATGGATGGAAAAATATCCTCAGGACCTCAAACTTACGTTGAAGAACGTTTGTGCTTGTGCTTATGCGAGCGTCGCGTCGATTGTCGTAAGCAGCGTCATACGCAGTGATTTTCCTTTAGGTCTATCGTTAGAGGATCTTCATCGTATAATCTATAACACTTTATCACGCACTCTGTTATAGAATTCAGACGGGATTTTAAAATTTTATTTCTTGTACAGCGTGATCTTTTAAAGCGCACTGAAATCGTACAGTGTAAAACCGGCCAACATTTCAGCTACTGACATCTGTAATACTGACTCAAGAGATTTTGCCAGGATTTAACGTTAAAGTGCAATTTACCAGTTATCACTGACTTATTGTTGATTTCCTGTTATCGCGTTTCATAACCTGTTCACGATGCCAGAGCGCTGATCTTTGGTACGTTTTCGTATCTGACGTGTACCATTCCTCAAACCTGACACTGATCCACAGCAATATTAAATATTCAATGTAAAAACGACCACAAAGTGTCCTTTCAGCTCCGCTCCAGCTGGGCTCGGTGACTCCGACACGGCTAACCGCGCTCCGTTTAACACCCCCACCCCCTGAAAATGGTTTCTCCCGCCTCTGTGTGCTCTCTACACCGACTCCTTTTCCCTCCGGAGTGAAGTGCAGTTTCCCTCTACACAGCTTTCATCCTGGAGTTTCACTCATACATGCTCATGAACCGCTTCCTCTCCGACTGATCGTGTGTGTGTGTGTGTGTGTGTGTGTGTGTGTGTGTGTGTGTGTGGGTGCAATCGGAGCACAAATTTGGGATTAATTTAATTATTTGTAATTTGATGCTGATATCCAAAGAGTAATCATGTATAATAATTCATTTATGATTTCTTTTATATCGACTGTACAGTAATCTCTGTGGAAAAGAAAAATAAAAACGACTGATTTACCAAACCGACTGCGTCTGATTATTAATCACCAGCACTGATGTTACTCTTAATGTTCCCCAGAATCTTCCTGTCTTTTTTTCTTTCTGTTTTTCCCCCTATTTTCTCACACTGTGTTCTCCCTCTCCAACCATTTCTCTTTCTTTCTTCCTCTAACTTTGATCTGCTTCTTTCATCTTTTGTCACTTCTTTAATGGTATTATTTCTCGTTTTCTCTTTAAAACCTTTCTGCTTTATTTTGTCTCTTCTTTCTCTTTTTTTTGATCTTTCTTCCTTTTACATTTTAAAACAATCTATTTCTCTCATCTTTTTGCATTTCCTTCCTCTAATGTGTATTTTCTTTATTTTGCATATTTTGTTTCTTCTTTCACTTTGTTTCTTTCTGATCACTTTCTTTCTCTTGAGGTCTCTGTTCCACATAAATGACCTCACATACACCCAGGATTGGCTAGTCTCGCTGTGATTGACGGGAGTATGCCCCTCCCATTTTCTTTCTTTGTCATTCTCATCTTTTGCTGTTCCTCCTGTTTCTTTCTTTCTTCTTTCTTTTTCTATTGTTTGTTTCTTTCACTTTCTTCTAACCTTTTGAATGATCAGTTTCTCTTGTTTCCTTCCTTCCTCTAGCTTTTTGTATTTTTTTTTTTTCCTGTTTTCTCTTTGGATCCTCCCTTCCATTCCATCACTTTGCTTTCTTCTATTTCTTTCTTCTATTATTAGTTTTTCTATCATTTCTTTCATTCAGATCTTTCATTTTCTGTCTTTCTTTCACACTTTCTACTTACTCCACATCTTCCCCCCCCCCCCCTTACTTCCATTTTTCCCTTTTCGCTATCTTAATTTCTCTTACTTCTATTTGTTATTTGTCATTTCTTTCTTTCTTTTGTTTTTCTTCCTTCTGTTTCTTTTGGTGGTTCATGTAAGTCACAGCTTCTTGGTCCCGGAGATCGCTCTCTCCTGAAGACTTCCCTTCTCTAACACACCTGATTCAACTCATCAGCTCATTTATAACCTTCCTGAGTTCAACTCGGTGAGTTAGAGCAGGAGAAACAGTGGTTATAACTCCCGTTCAGTTGATTATTTATTTCAGGAAAACACAATTCGGAGCTCGTCATTGATTTAGACTTTATTCTCTAGAAGATACAGTACTAAAATAAACACAGGTTTAAAAAAAAAAAAGTCTTAAAAAAGTCATAAAGCATACATATACTACATATTAATTACTGAACAGTCTACTGTCCAAAAAAAGGCACTAAATTCTGAAATAGGAGTTACAGGATTTAACTATTTGTAGTTGATACAACAGTATTTGCGTCATATAATATTTATATATATATATATTTATATTTTTTTATATATTCACATATTAAACAGATTGACAGGACAGTCAAGCTCCTGATTTCCCGTCAAACAGAAACTGCTGACTGCTCGTCCACCCTGATCGGAGGATTTGGGTTCTGGTACCATTTGGGTTCCTCTCTGGACATCATCAGTAAAGAGTGGAGTGTGATATAAACACAAAAACAGCTAGACGTTCGACTGATCATGAATAAAGGGATTACTATCCGAGGTCAACGATGTCAGACCTGGCTGACGAGAGCTAACGATTTCAGATGTACTGAAATAAATATTAAGTGCAGAGAAACATCAGCTGAAGCTGACACACACACACACAAAAAAGTGTAACACTGAGTGTGATCTCGAGAAAATTAAAGATTGTCAAATGCCACTTTTTCATTTCGCATTTGAACTCTAAAGTGAAATATGCATCCCGAATTAAAGAGAGCAAAAAAGTGCGACGTTTTAGGGAGCTTTATACTCCAGAGGAACACGCAAAGAAAATAATATGAAAATACAAATAGCAGAACTGAAATTATTTTCATTATGAAAGATAAAATTACAACACATTCAGCTTAGTCTTCATTGGTGAACATTTCAGCTGTGTGTTTTGCATTTTTTTCACTTCCACAATTTTACTTTAAGCTGAAAACTGACTTTTAACATTTCTTGCTGCTAACTTTTGGGAACATTTCCGGAGTTAAACCTCTGTGACGTTCATTCAGTCCCATTATAAACGCTGAATTGAAAGCTTATCTCTGACTGTGACTGCATTTCACATTGAAATTGGTCAGAAATTACATTTACACACTAACCCTGGATCAGCCAAGAACGACGTTTTTGGCCAACTGTGTGTACGCACACTCTGCACACACTCTGAACTTTCGCCTGCGTCCGTCCTCCAGTCCGAGCGTTACTCGATGCTTCTACATAGTCAGGCCCTGATTTACTAAAAGGTTTGTGTGTGTATTAAAAAAAAAAAAACGCACAACCTGATTGCGACTTTCAAATTAACAAAACAGCATGTGTTGTTCGGTTGTGCGTGTTTGCGTTTTGCGTGTTTTGGTTTTCATTAATACAACCGGACAGCAGGTATTAAATTTGCAGAATTCCGTTTGAGAGGTAAATTTAGACCATACACTAGGTTTTAACAATAAAAATGTTTAACAATCTCAAAATGATTAAGAACCTTCTTAAAATGATATACAGAATAACCGTGGCAAAGTTTTAAAAACCGTGACACCAGCGTTTAAATAGAGGCTGTGAAACGGTTTTTATTCAGAGTGTACCCTATGAACAGAACATTTAATTTGCGTTAATATTCTGTACAGTTTTTATTCGACCTTATATTGGAGACGCAAAAACGTAATATACATATTGTTTTCTACCTCTAAAACCACGCCCACATTTTACGTGCGTTATTCTCGGTAAATCAGGACCCCGGTGTTAAACCCGACACTGTAGAGTTCAGTACAGCACCCTGATACAGAATACTATGAGGTTACACATGGTACGGTTAACAGCATTTGTCCGATTGCTTTTAAAGAAGCCTAAAGATGTGTAGCAGACCCTGGGCGAGTGTTGATGATGATGATGATGATGAAGCATGTGATCATTGATAAGGCTCATGTGATCTCAGGACCACATCTCACTAGTGAGGAGATTCATGTTTACAGGCAGCTAGACGGCATGAGGCCACTACTTCAGGCCAGGAAGTGATGTAAATCAGTGTTTTACTTACAGGGGAGGAGACGGAGAGAGAGCTAGCAGAGGGTTTTATTCCCCTCCAGAGAAGGAAAACCGTGTGGAGGAGTGACACTTTTTAATCAAAAATGTTCTAATAAAGGTGAAGTCACACTAGGTGTGAGAAATGGCACTTGAAGATTGGGGGGAAAAAAAAAAAAAAAAGTCCTCCATTTTATTTCAGAATGGTTCAAATAGCAATATCGCCGTGACTCAGCGCTTTGTCTTCATGGTCACAGATGAATTCTGTTTTTGCCAAGTCGATCATTTCCTAAATTATTTTACGAGTGCTAAAGCAATTCTGATGAAAACGCAAATATTTGTACATCTTTTTACCTTAGCTTTTACCTTGTCAGTCTACTTTGCTTGCTAACCTGTCTGAGCTGATAGTCAACTCGCCCAACATAAACAGTAAAAACACAAAAGTAAAAGATAGTTATACTATCTAATCTAATATAATCTAATCTAATCTAATCTAAATCAGCCTCCTGACGAGCTGTGTCCCACACATCTTTTTTTTTTTTATAGAATAATTTTGTGAGGTCAGGAAATATAATATACATACAATATAAAATTTGCTAAAATTAGCGCTTCTATTCGCACCAGAAATCTGTGATGCAAAACCGCTAGACATCGCAAATTTCATTTCTTCTGACAAAATAATAGTGCGATTCAGCCGTAAAAAAAAAAAAGGTGCCATTTTTTAATTAGTATTTGTAATAATCATCGAATGTAATACGTAATAATGTAATAATCATCTAACTTTAAAGAGAAGAAAACCTGATTTGCAACACTGCCATGAATTTTACTAGATTCTGCATTTCAGACTTTAAATATTTCTGGCCTGGAAATTAGCTCCGCCTCCAACTGTCCTTTTTCCCTAAAAGGTTTCAATAAAGGGGGTGGAGTCAGTGCGTAGCAAATGGGAGATGCGTCAATGTTTTCACTGCAACTGTAATTTAATTCACAGGGGGCTGAAAATGACAAACCGTTCCTTTGAAGGAAAACTTAATTCGACCAGTAGTGCACTTCTACTTCACAGAACCTCTGTTTACATTTGACAGTAAACAGATTATGGCTGTAGGAGGAAAGTCGATTGGGTTAATGTGAGATTAACTGACTCCTCTTCAGCTTTGGTCATGAGTCACGACACAGCATTTTCCCTTTTCCCAAATTAATGGCTTTGTTTGTTTACGAAGGCCTGAGGAAATGAACTAGCATGACTAGCATGTATTTAAGAGTATTAGTTTCTCGCAAGGCTTTCAAAGAAAAGGAGGACTAAACAGAACAGCTTATATGCATAAACGGAAGTAATTAAATGCTTAATATTCCCAAAAATATTACATTCAATTTGAACATATGCGGTTATTGAAATGCTTAAATTGAAAGGCAATGCATGAGCCGGAGTTGAAAAACTAGCAAAACTAGCGAGTCTTAAAGTCACATCACTCCCCACCTCCTCACCCCAGCACCGTCTCCTCCTTTGGCAGATATATTGTGTAAATGTGACGGTGTGTATGTGTGAAAGTGTGTATGTGTGAAAGTGTGTGTGTGTGTGTGTGTGTGTGTGTGGAAGAGTCCTCAGTCATCATCGAGCACCTCGGCCTTGACGTTGTTGCCGCCCCTGCCCTGCTGTGACAGCGCCAGGATGGAGTGATTGACTGCCGCCATCTCCACCGCCAGGCTGATGGGGTCCTGGTGCTCGCTCGGTCCCGTGCTCTCGTCCTGGTGGGGGAGGGGCGACAAGACCAGGACACAGCCATCAGTCTGAAGCCAATCAGCTTGATGCCCCGCCCCCACTGCTTGAGCCCAGCCCTGCCCCCATGGGATGCTCCAACCAACCAGAGAGCAAAGTTGGTACCTACAAACGCAAGAGTGGCCTTTTAGGGCATTTTTTTTTTCTTTTTCCACTGCACTTTCAAAGACACGAAGTGGCCCAAGCCCGAACCAACAGAACTTTAAAAAAGGGACTTTTTTTTTCCAAGTTGTGCATTGGGACGTCTTGGTTTGTTTTAACCAGTGCTCTGGTTTTCAGTAGCGTTTTTTTCTTATTGTTGATGCTAACACATTGGGGACTGCCTCATCATTCTGTGTATCAATCACAGAATGAAGCTTGTTTGTGTAATTGTTTAGTCCGACATGATAACAGAAGAAGTTAGATTTAATTGTCTGATTAGCTTTTATCTGATCTTTTATTGGCCGAACTCAAATTCAGGATGAAAAGCAAGTCCGAGGTTTAGAAGACCATTTTCAAAAGTGCAGCATTCTGGTACACTGTGCAGTGGAAAAAGTCGCACTTGATCCATCAGGAGGCCTTGGAAGCTTTTAAAGCTAGCTACATTGTGGTAATGTAATGTAAGTAAAGAGTGTGTTCCAGCTCGAGGCATGTCCTGCGTACCTGGAAGCGGGACGACACGTCCCCTCTGCTGAAACCAAAACCTCTGTGGCTACTGCTCTCTTTTCACAAAAAAATTCAACCACAGTTTTGTAACTGTTCCTGAATTTATATGTATGTAGTCGGTGTTAAAACTAAAGACAGCTGGGACAGTGGAGGCTGGAAATATTGCGAGTAATTTTTTTTATTAAAAGTGGAGTTAAATACGGTTCTTACCGTCCCTAACCCCGGCTCAGCGCCCGGCTCGCTGAAGTCATTACCGTCGATCTCGTCGCTGTTGGAGTGACCGCCTGGACTCTGCACATCGATCCCATGAGTCTCCAGGATTGCTGCTTCTTCGAAAAAAAAACACACCTTGCCATAACATATCAGCGGTCAGAATGGACTCGGATGCACAACGTCCACGTGCACGTTTTCTCTCATTTATTTAATATGTAATTGATTTATACACAAATACATCAACAGGATTTTAAATTAACTTAAAATTAAAAAGAGCAGGTTGTAATTTTTAGAGCTATAATTAAAAAACACTGGCAAGATTTTCCCTTCCTGTTCTGTTGAAACTACATATTTCTGATGCATTGCCTTTTAAGGGTCAAATGGGGCGGGGATAATTTCCAGGCCAGAAAAATGCAAGGCTTGAATAAAATTAAATTTTTAAAAATTAGCCCAATCCATTGCAAATCCAATCTAATCCTGTGAATCCGTGTTCTTCTTAGGTATCTTTAAAATAATATAATTATTACTTTTAATATATAAAATAATATAATTATGAACTTAAAAATTACAAACCGCCCCTTTAATTATATATATATATATATATATATATATATATATATATATATATATATATATAAAAGAAAAATAGAGTTTTGAATATATAGGAGATATAGTGCAGTGTGTGTGGTTTTAGTGACGGAACAGGACAGGAGCTGACACATTTTTGTAAACCCGCCCACAGGGCTTCAGCGTTACCTATATTGGCTCTTCTCTTAATCTCCTTTCGCCGGTTAGCAAACCAGTTGTACACTTTTAGAGACGTGACCCGCTCTAGATCAGAAAGCTTCTTTCCTAAACGTACAGACATTGTAGAGGTTCAGAAATGAGTTTCATGGCTTTGGCCTGCATTTATAAAAGGCTGGCTTCACTATTAGGCGTCGCCTCACCTGGCTTTTGTATCACAGCATTGCAGGCGTTGGCGATTTCCTCCCGCTTGGCCTCGTCGGGATACTGGTTGTCGTTAAAGTAACTGAAGCATAATAATAATAATAATGATGATGAAAAAACACTGCGCCAGGTTTGTTAATAAACTCGGCAGGTGCAGTGAGTATTGTCCCTGAGGTAAAACACCTGATTCAGCTCGTTAGCTAATTAATTAAACACCTAATTATTCAAATCAGGAGTGTAACATCAGGGAAAAGACTGAACTAAAATTCTCCGACCCTCACCTCTCCATGACAGCCAGACACTCTTTCCTCCAGGTGAAGCGGCTGCCGCGGCGCAGACGGAAGCTCCCGGGGCTGCAGTTGATGGGCGGAGCGCTCTGGTGCCACTCTACGATGTCCTCCAGCGCCATGGGGGCGGGTCTCATAGCCAGAGTGGCGCCTGGGACGACAAAAACGACCGCGTATCAGCTGTACAGCTCTCAGAGTAGGTTAGTTTGTGTGGTTCTAAGCATACAGAACATGGTGGTTACTCTGCAACTCTGGAATCATCTCCACCTTGCATACTGCATACACTCGTCTACTTTTACACTCATTCTGCAATTATTTATTTATTTATTTTACTGTAGGCTCCACCCCTAATGATTTGAAGCCAGAATTGACCAAAAAGCTAGAAGTCAGTTTTATGTAAAATAATGTCTGAAGCAGGTCTGAAGGTTTTGGGTGAGACAGACTAATAGCCCCGTAGCTCCAGTACACCAACCATGTCTTAGATGATTGAATTTTGTGTAAGTGAAATAATTTGTAAATTATATCAAACTCCTCCTTTAATAGTGTAAACCAGCAGTCACAGATTGTATAAGGATGTATAGTGCATTTTAATCAATAGCCTGTGCTGCTGTACTGTTGTATACACAACTTGTGTTACTCCACATACTCCATCTTTAACACAATGACACACACACCAGTGCGAACCAGATGACAGCTCTGATATGAGCGCTTTAATAACGGATAGGTCGGTGTAGCTGTAGAGAGACAGCGGGGCAACAGGGGGTGGCGGTAGGGAGCCTGTGTGGGTGGAGCGTGGCATTACCGGGCGTGGTCTTCTCCAGCTGGTACCACCGGTAGAAGGCCCTCTTCTTCTGCTCGCTCAGATCGGAACCTTGCTGCAGGAGCCAGTGGGAGATCCGACTCTGACTGATGCCTGCGCAACACACGGCATGGACACCATTTTATCAAGTGCGCCAACACAATTTGGGCATTTTGTAGCTGTGCAATTCCTTTCCAAATTATTGGCCCCTATGTGGAATCATGATTCATTTGTTATTTGATAAATGATGCCATACCTCACTGTGCAGTGAAAAAGTGCCCTACACTCTGAACTAACTGGAGTCATTTACTAACAGCGCACATGATCATTAGCACATAGAGGTGAGTGAGCAGCGAGGCACGAGCACTAACCTGTGACTTGGGCGACGACGGCTTGTGAAATTCTCCGGCTCCCTAAGAAGGCCTTGATCTCCTCTTTAATTATATTACTGTCCTTTCTAGAAACAGAGAAAGTGAAGGATGATGGGTTTTAAAAACTGATGTTTAAAAAAACAATGCAATCTATAATAATAACAATAATAATAATAATAATAATAATAATGTAATCTAATTAATTATTAATTGAATGATCGTAGTGACCTCATGAGCTCCTCCACGCGGTCATCGATGTCCACTTCCTCCTCAGCGGGCTCGAAGCCGAAGGCCCGAGTGGGTACGGGGTACTGGGGAGGCGAGAGCTTCCCATTGCTGACAGGCGCCAAGCCGTCACGGCCGTTCTGAGCCGCTGGTGCCACCACGCCCATGGGCACGGTGACGGTGGGGGGCGGGGAGGTGTCGTAGCTGGTTGGAGACGGGGATGGAGTGCCTCCGTGGAAAACGGTCTGAGTGGCCACAGAGGCGGATGAGGACGAAGTGGGAGCGGTGCTGGACGAAGCGGCAGAATTGGAGCTGCCGTGGCTGTTGACGCCTCCTACTCCTCCTCCTCCTCTCGTCCCTCCTGCGCAGGAGTGGCGCAGGCCGAACTTCTGCATGTGCTCGCGCTCCAGACGCTCCAATGTGTCCAGCGCATGCAGGATCTCCTGCTTGGTCATGCCGCTCCCGCGCAGCCGCTGCAGCAAATCGATCTGCTCGATGGTGAAGCGAGGCTCGTCGGTGTAATGTGACATTCTGAACAAACATGAGGAGAGACAGCAATGAAAATGACGCATCGATTAATTACTATTACTGATGCGCTAAAAACATACACAGTGACATATCTGAACAATCACATCATACGCTCGTTGCTAGGCAACCAGGAAATATGGCTGCTGAGCATAAGAGTGAATGACAAAGGCCATCAATTTATCTGCCTAGAACTCAGCTGACACATATTTTACAGATCTAGACTCAGACGGTGATTGAGGCAATAGGGTCGTCGGGAAGAAACCTTTAAAAAAAAAAAAAAAGAGAGAGAGAGAGAGAGAAACCTCTGGTCCAGTTACAAAAGGAAGTCAAGGATTTGGTTTAAAAAGATCTTGGACTGGTATAAAGTCAGTTTGTTCCTAAACACAAAGATCTTTTAAGGTATTTTGGCTGATAATAAAAGCACAAAACCGTGCGAGCGTTTGCGCTGACTGGATTATTCTTTTCCGTCTGGTATCCGTTAGCAAAGCAATTCCTGATTGGAAATTCTTGGAATATTATATGACTTTGTTCCATATGGAACGCACATTGCATTGGCACTTGAAGGCATGACTGTAAATGTGTGTGTGTGTGTGTGTGTGCGTGCGCGCGCGCAAAAAGTGTGTGCATGCATGCACCAGATCTACTCGATTACTATTTCCAAATTCCAAGCAAATCCCCAAAGCATTGTTTGTGCACGTGTGTGTGTGTGTGTATGTGTGTGTGTGCGTGCCTGTATTTAATAATTTGTGAGGACCAGATGGTAAGATGAGTGTAGAAATGGTTGACGATTTAGAGATTAGTTATTTTGTCTGGTACAGATTAAGAAAATGTGCGGCTTTTATTTTAAAAAACAAACAAACAAGCGATTTCTTTAATGTTCTTCAAGGTTAAGGTTTAGCTACATTACGACACAGTCAATGGAATTACCTCACAAAATATAAAAGTGTGTGTGTGTGTGTGTGTGTGTGTGTGTGTGTGCAGGCTGAGCTCAGCACTGAGAGAATTATTCTCAGATAAAATTCCTGCTCTGAGGCTCTTTTGTTAAAACCAGCTCAGCTATCGTGGACGGATTTTTTTTCCCCCATGGTGGTTTTTCCTTAAATTTATCTCCTCCCTCCCGGGTGCGGGCTCAGCTCTGCCTCTGCGCTGCGTACAGGCCATTTAAAATCCTGCAGAAATGCATGTATTATCCTTGCTCTCACCTCACAGAGACCCATATTTCACTGCACACACTGGACAATAAGAGCAGCACTGAAACTGATTTGTATATTAATAATATACAAATTAATTTTTCTTAAATTCACAGGAACTAATTTAGGTGTTCTGCAGATGTTTCACAACATTAAATGTAATTACAAGGCTGAGCCAAATGAAAACCTTAATATGATTTTAAATTTGCATTAAAAAAATAAAAATTGCAAGCAGGTGTCACAAAAGTCTATCATTTTTCTACAGAAGCTCCATTTTGTTCCAGTGTTCCAGCTCTTTAACCAATGTCCAGATTCTTCACCCTCATGAGTATAAACAGATAAAAACTACGACATGTTCTTTAATAAATAAAAAATTTGAATCACTGGAAAATAGCTGTAGTATAAAAGGAATAAAAATGACGCTGTTATAGAACATGCTGTTATTGAAAATTAATCGACTTTGACATCCTAACAGTAGCTGCTTCATTACACCACTCCCATCGTTGATTATTTTCCTATAACTGCACAGCCGGAGGGTTGTATTCCGTACAGATACAATCCCTAACATTCCTATAGAGGCAGACTGAAATATATAAACACACACCACCATTATCCTTTGATCACAAGACGGGATTTTCCTGCTGAAATAGAAGTAAAATAAATCATTCTCTATAAGTTCACGGGATCTGTACAGGAGAAATCACACTATATACTACAATGTATTTGCTAAACAGTGCAACTTTACTTTCCATGACGGAAAACTAGTCTGGAAACATGCCACTTTTCCAGGAACTTGTCCTCAGAACACCGTGACGTTGCTTCCGGGAAGTGTTTCTACACTCACTCTGTCTTAGGATTCTAGTCCAGTATTTTCCTATAGCTCATATCCATCTCCCTATGATACGCGGGTACAGCAATCACTCGTTTAATTTATATGCAATTCAGCATGCAACGCTAATTAAACTGCGGCACTGATTTTAAAGGAATGTTTGAGTGAGCGATATTTGGTGCAAATTACTCAATCAGGGACGTCACAGAACATTTTAAAGCTCTGTTTATGTTACTGTTGCCAGGTGCTACTAGCAATGAACTCCTCATGCTGAATTTGATGTTTAGGATGTTACAGCGTTTAAACAGTATCTTTAATAGAGAGAGTGAGGACGATGGACCTGAGCGTGTGGAGCAGAATCAGCGAGTGTGGTCATGCAGTGCTCAGTGCTCGCAGGAGTGAACTGCTCTCTCACACCGCAAGCTTGCTTCACTGGTCCACGCTCACTAATATCTTTGTGTGCGCACAATTCACGGCTCCTTGCGCTCATTTTTAACGTCCATGCTCGCTGATACTGCTCTGTGCTCGGTGTTTACAGTTATGTTTATTGTAGGAACACGCTGTAGGAAGATCCTCCTCTTGATATTTTGCAGTTTTCTCATTAATTGTGAAATATATCCAGATAGCTGTCATTTCACGTTTAGGTTTACGTCGTGTAGTATCACCTCGTATCAGATGCTGATATCGGAGCATTTTTTTTATGAGCGCATGTACAAATTAATGAGCAGTTTCTGACTGATACCTGATACCAATATTGCTAGTGATATCAGGTATTTGATCAATGCATGATACCAGTATTGTTATTGACGTGTCCCTAATGATGATGATGATGATGATTATTATTATTATTAAATTTGCTGTATATCAGCTTCTTTAAGCCTCATGCACGACTCAGGATCAATCCATAATCAATACCCAATAATCCTTGCACATGTTCACACACCCAGGCTGCGTCCCAAACACCACCCTGTTTAAGTGCACTACACAGTGAGCTCGTGAATCCAGTGTTTATTTAGGATTCAGCACAGCACACAGAACCTCACTCAGACCTGACCATGGACCTGACCATGGACCTGCGAGTTCAGACCTGGTCCAACACCCTCCTGCATGATGGATTGATTAGGATGAACTAATCCTGATATCTGTCGCGTTTATCAATCGTGATTCATCTGATGGACAGATCTGCACTCTATCCATGCAGTAATAATAATAATAATAATAATAATAATAGTAAGCTGGTTCATGCATGCATGCAGGGTTTATGTGCTGGAGGTTTTGCAACAGAGATCGCAACAACAGGAGAAGAGAGAGAGGAGATCACGGGTGCATGCAGTGTTCAGTGGTGATCCTGCAGCTCCAGGATCTCGCACTGGATCTTACCTTCAGCTGGGCCTCCGGCCACCATAACATTTAATTTATTTAGCAGTAATTTTGGTCCCGGAGCAAAAGGCGTCGTTAAAGTCCCTCTGTCAGCAACCACACAGCGACATGTCCTACAGCGTCCCTCCGAGTCTCTCTCTCCCTCTCCCTGCCTTCCTCTTTAATCACCAATCCCGCATTTCACAGCAAAATATCATTTGCCTTTGTGTGACTGACAGAAGCCATATTGATATGAACAGTAGAGCCGCGCGCGGGGTATCATGGGAGCTGTAGTTCCGCCCGGAAAACCTGGACTACAACCAAAAACAGCGATACTTTTTTTTTTTTTTTTTTTAAGAATTTTCCCATCTAAAAAAAACAAAAACAAAACATAAGTGTAAATTTTGCACCCCTGTGTAGAAAAATGTAAAATGTACCTTTATAGATCTGGAGGAGAATTCAGGCTCATGATAACAGTGTTTTGTGGTTTAACCCTGTAAGACCTGATGTTTTTCTAGATATTACAAAAAAAGTTTGCTTCTTACACTCTTAAACCCTTCACAAAAAGGCTGGAATTTCTGACATAAACAGAGAGTATTTCATAATGTTATCATGTCCACTTTCTGATTCACAGATTCACTGATGGATAGAAAACTCTACAGCTGCATGTAATTAAAGTGTACTGTACTGTACTCTAGTGTAGTGTAGCGTGCTGTAGTGTACTGTAGTGTGCTGTAGTGTACTGTAGTGTAGTGTAGTGTGCTGTAGTGTACTGTAGTGTAGTGTAGTGTAGTGTGCTGTAGTGTACTGTAGTGTAGTGTAGTGTAGTGTGCTGTAGTGTAGTGTAGTGTAGTGTGCTGTAGTGTACTGTAGTGTAGTGTGCTGTAGTGTACTGTAGTGTAGTGTACTGTAGTGTAGTGTAGTGTAGCGTGCTGTAGTGTACTGTACTGTAGTGTAGTGTAGCGTGCTGTAGTGTACTGTAGTGTAGTGTAGTGTACTGTACTGTAGTGTAGTGTGCTGTAGTGTACTGTAGTGTAGTGTAGCGTACTGTAGTGTAGTGTAGCTTACTGTAGTGTGCTGTAGTGTAGTGTGCTGTAGTGTACTGTAGTGTAGTGTAGTGTACTGTACTGTAGTGTAGTGTGCTGTAGTGTACTGTAGTGTAGTGT
>CM075012.1:26323290-26340342 GCA_037576675.1 Pangasius sanitwongsei | reverse complement strand
GTGTAGCGTACTGTAGTGTACTGTAGTTTAGTGTGCTGTAGTGTACTGTAGTGTAGTGTACTGTAGTGTAGTGTAGTGTAGTATAGTGTACTGTAGTGTACTGTACTGTAGTGTACTGTACTGTATTGTGCTGTAGTGTGGCATAGTGTAGTGTAGTGTAGCGTACTGTAGTGTACTGTAGTTTAGTGTGCTGTAGTGTACTGTAGTGTAGTGTACTGTAGTGTAGTGTAGTATAGTGTACTATAGTGTAGTGTACTGTAGTGTGCTGTAGTGTACTGTACTGTAGTGTAGTGTACTGTAGTGTGCTGTAGTGTACTGTACTGTAGTGTGCTGTAGTGTAGTGTAGCGTACTGTAGTGTGCTGTAGTGTAGTGTAGTGTGTTGTAGTGTAGTGTAGTGTGTTGTAGTGTACTGTAGTGTAGTGTAGTGTGTTGTAGTGTAGTGTAGTGTACTGTAGTGTAGTGTGTTGTAGTGTAGTGTAGTGTACTGTAGTGTAGTGTGTTGTAGTGTAGTGTACTGTAGTGTAGTGTACTGTAGTATAGTGTAGTGTACTATAGTGTAGTGTACATTAGTATAGTGTAGTGTAGTATACTGCACTGCACTGTACTGGAGTGTAGTTGCGTTTGGGTGTAAACTGACACACTGGCGCCCTCTAGTGTGTGTTTGTGTTATTATTACTCCTGTACTGCAGAAGGATCAGCTTTTATAGAGTAATTAATAATTAGTAATTACTTACTAAGTAAGTAATTTTTTGCAGCCTGCACCCACTTCCAACACAGTGCTATTTGTTTATGTTTAGGAGACGTTAAAGTCTTTTATTCCTCGACTTTTCGCCCACACAACCCAAACCCTGATACACTCTGCTAAAATGTAAATGTAGAATAAAATATTTTGTATTATATTAACAGCACTGGTAGTTTTATTAAAAGTAAAAATATACTGTATATAATTTTAGATGTAAATTATGTTAGAAGAATATTTATAGCTTATTCTGTGCTAAATAAGCTGGTTTTCATAGAATAGTTGAATAAATTGAATTGTTTTATCTAAAAATAAATCCATGTAACACATGTTTATATCTGCATGCACATGTGTGTGTGTGTGTGTGTGTGTGTGGAGTATAAGGATAGGGATATTTGACAGATTTGACCACGTGGGTAACATTTCCACACTGAAAACTCACTCACTCTCACAGCACTTTTCCTGGTTAGGGTCACGGTGGATCCGGAGAATCTATTCCGGGAATACTGGGAATGAGGCGGGAATACACCCTGGATGAGACGCCAGTACATTACAGATGAGGTAAACTGTTTTTTTTCCCTCTTTTTTAAAACAGAAACCACAGCTTTTATGTAAAAAAATAAATAAATAAATAAACATTACTTAAGCTCAGTAACCAAAGGAAACATTTTGGTGCTTTTAGTTATTTTTGTTAATAAAATAAAAAAAAGATAGATAGATAGATAGATAGATAGATAGATAGATAGATAGATAGATAGATAGATTAAAAAAAAGCCAAAAGGTTTGGGTAAGGTCAGAGTTATTACTTAGGTGAAACACAAGGTGAAAACTATTTATCTGCAGTAATCAATGGACGGTCTTCAAAGATAGTAAGACAAACCCTGTGTGTGTGTGAAAACTATAAACTTTTTAAACTTTATCAAAACTGTAAACCAAACTCTGATTGAAGTCTGTGCTTCAAACAGTTCACGCTGAATAAATTCATGACTTCTAAGAGAATAATAATTATGAGTATGCTGTAAATATTCATATCACATAAACCGCTCTTTCTTGCTTTATCCTGTAATACAAATGTTTCACTGATGCTGATAACAAAACAACAAAAAAAAAAAAACATCCAAAAACACTCCTGTGGCTCTCTAAAGGCTCAGAGAGCAGCACTTCAAATAATTATCAAAAGAATTAATTTAATTTTGCTGTCTGAATTTTTTCTCCTGAATAAGGACACATCTTTGTAAGCCTTAAAAGAAAGGATTTGCTCGTCTGGTTGTGTTTAGATTGGAAGTCAAGAGATTTTTTTTCCTCCCATTTTTCATCATGACAAGCTGCTGGACAATGAATGCAGCTTGTGCGATGATGATTAATTACAGCTAAAAGCACTAATGCATTATCATAACATACATATGATTCCTGCTGAAATAAAGCACACACACACAAACAATCACACTCAGATGTGCCAATAGGATGGGATTCTACTTTTCTTTTCTTTTCTTTATTACCTCTACATTACCTTTCCTCACGCTGACCGAGACAGAGGGTCAGGATGATGTTCTGTAACCCAAAGACAGGAATATTTCTCTAACTAAAAACACACACAGAACCGAGCGTACAACAGAATCCGACCCAGAATCAGGAACTGACATTTCTAATAAAAGAACACGCTGTATTTGTATTATATATATTTTTTATAATGTGACGGGAAGAACAGGGTGATAAAATTTCCAAGTCAAACGAGTTAAACGTGAATTCGCCTACATATGAATATACCTACACAAATCACTTCTCAGTTCATGGAATTCATGAACCCACTTTTCTAATACAAATGCGCTTAAAAAATCATTCTTCTGATGTCCTGCATCATACACATTTGAGACATAGTTGATATGATATCACATCACACACCATTTATTTCTCTGACTGCATAATAATAAGCACATCTCACCTGAAGTCTGAGAAATAAAAAGGTAGTAAAGAGTATCTTTCAGTTAACAAATGCTTGTCACGGCATGCGACCTTTAACCTTCCGTATCTTTAGTTAAGTTAGTTCTGTTATATTTACATCAAATACTTGATTGGACCTTAACGGTTATTATACACGCGCCGAAAAAGGGGTACTACACTGTAGCTTTCCTTGTTTCCTTAAGCTCACACCTTTTGTACTTTTACACTCACAGAAATAAAGGTACTAACATGTACTTTTCCATTTCGCTCACGTGGTAGCATCAAGGGTTACACCTTTAAAAATGATTTACTGGAACTTCAGGACCACTTAAGCTTTATTCTCAAAGCTATTTACAGGTACTCCACATGCACCTCCCCATATGTAAGGTGTAACACTAAAGCCACAAAAGATACAAACGTACCACCGCAGCAGCAAGTAAAAGTATCTGAGAGTGTAGTGTGTATACGTATACTGTATATTTTACCTACAATGTGTACCTTTAAAAATCTAAAAATTGTGTACCATTTCCAAATCCAATTATGTACCTTAAATCATTTTAAAGCTACACTACACCCACATTTACAGGTGAAAAGGTACCAAACATAAGGGTACCACCGTAACAGCGAGGCAAAGTACCATTTAGTACCCTTTTTTTCTCAGAGACTGATTCAGTATCATCTATGTTACAAATTAGCACTTGTGAAAGTAGCGTTAATTCATGGTGGTATAAACGTAGCATATTTCCCGTAATGTTTCTTATGTTTTATAAGATGCTTATACATTAATTTCAGAATATTTCAGTTGGCTACAGTGAAAAAAGCAAACTCTAGTGTAATCAGCATGATTTCCTAAGATCAGTCACCTTTTCTAACTGTATTATCTTTTCAAAACTGTTATAAATGTGTCTGTAGATGAAATATATGATAAATATATAAGAACTAATAAGTAACAGCAGCAGCTGTACTGTTACTCGTACCTCGATTCTACCAAGTCAGGAGGAATAATTGCAGATTATTGATATAAAATATAACAGCTGTAAAGTAACACAAGAGCTGTGTCTCAAATGGTGTACCATGCAGTGTATGCTAGATTCTTAAGTATGTAGTACCTGATTTGTGTAGCTATATTGAAAACGATCCTAAACAGAAATGACAAATTGCTGCAGATTTAAAATCCAACATACCCAGATTCTCCCTTCCCAAGGCGACATGTGCTTTTGTTTTCGTTTCTATTCTAGTCCTGTCTCTGCCCCTGTCCTGTCACTGGTTTGTTACCTGATTGTGTTCACCTGTTTTGTGTTAGTTCCTGATTACATTGTCTATACTGTTTTTTTGTTGCGTTGTGAAGCCTTGTATCGATTCATGTGTTGGTAAGTCATCGTGTTCTCTCCAGACATCATCTTTTAATGCCTAAGTTGCAATCTAATACACAAGAACCAAGAACAGTTAAAAAAAAAAAAAAGATTGTTCTTTATTCTCTCCAAAAACTGAGAATGCATTGGTTGATGACTTGATAAGGAGAACAAACAGTTTTTGGAGTACTTCCAGTACTGACTTTGACCTGGATTATCCTCGTTCAACCCTCTCTCTCCCTGTGCTTTGACCCATGCTATTGACTATGACAATATTTCTATAACACATGCTGAGTTTATACACGTTACACCTGGTTTAAATGTTTTGCTCCTAAATTGCATACACACTTTATTGATATTCTTGCTCCATGTGTTGGTCTTTCAGCAAAATTTAAACCGGAGTTTGACTCTGCCTGTTCTTGTATGTAGAGCAGGTCGTGCTTACCAAGTGCAAAAACATGTCCAGCATTACGCACTTCATTTTTAGGCAGTTTAACATCATTTGATTATCAACAGTACAGGATCTCACTGCAAGCACACTAATCACACCTGAAGTATGCAGAGTACACCATTTGAGATAAAACTTTCAGCAAAGCATGCACTCTGTTATAAAAATAGCTTAATTTGGATAAATAAGCTGAACTACAGTAGATTGCAAATATCATGTAGCCTACTTTACAGAGAAGACAGGATTTTATGTCTAAACAACTTTCTGATGCAGCAGAAAGAGAGTTTATAGATCTTCTAAACCACACCTGAGCTTATGTACCGCTTTAGCAGACAGCAAGAGCAAGATATAAGCAGCAATATACTTGTAGCTACAGAACTGAACTAATAGGTACGGGATGGCCTTTAGAGTTCTTGGGGTTTTTTTGGTCATTGGGGAGATTTATCTGTCTACACTTGTCTCAGCTAGTCTGTTGTTCATGATTCCCAGAGCTCCAACCCCTCCGGAGAATTCATCGTGTCGGTTCACAGAGCCAGGCGGTCGCGGATATCCGTTTGCCGTCTCGGACAGCTGTTTCTGCATGATGGCCAAGTTGACCTTATTAGCAGCCAGAAAGTCTCTCATGGAGATCATCTCCCCGGACATCCTGCGGCCATCCGTTTCGCTCTCGTTAACAGCGTCTGTGTCTATGGAGATGTTCCGGACTCGGGTGCGGAAGTGGCCGGGCATTATGGCGTTCCTTCCCGGACGCAGGTTCCTTCCCGGGCAGTGGCGGCATGGTATCTCGAGCTTCTTCAGAAGCCAGTTGAGAACCTGCTTGATGACGATGGATATGACATTGAAGAGCGAGTAAATACAACAAGCACCCATGAGGATGAAGAAAAAATTGCCCAGGCTGTACAGAGTTTGGTTGTCGTACGCAGCGCGCTGGCCGCTCACCATGTCCCCGAAGCCAATAGTGCTGAACGCAACAAAGCAGAAGTACAGAGAGTCCAAATAACCCCAGCCCTCCATCGAGGAGTACATGGCAGAGGCGCAGCATGATATAATGATGGCTGCCACACAGAGAATGAGCATCACACAGTACACCGACGGCTTCCATCCCGCCAGACTGTCCTCACCGTGCTGCCTCGCGTGGCCCGCCTCGTGCCTGCTGTCGTGAGGCAGCACGCCTTTCCTCCGATGTTGGGCTTCGTGGCAAGACTTCAGCACGAACGCAAGCACGGTTATAATTCTCTCCAAAAACAGGTTGAAAAACAGGATGGTGGCTGCACAGCCGATTAGTCCATAAAAAATCAGGAAGATTTTGCCTCCCACCGTGGCCGGCGTGGTCATCCCAAACCCTGCGTACAACAGAGGAAGAGGAAGTGAGCTTAATTATCATTCTGCTCCATTGGACAGTAAAATGATCAGTTTATACTTTAAAGAACCAGACATAAAATTTTCCTTAGGAAACAAAAAATGCTTCTTCAAACACATCACTCTAATGAACAATTTTTGAACCCTAACAGTGTTTAAGAGTTTTAAGTGTCTAAGGAAATCACAGAAATGCCATCAGTGTAAATAATCCTGTATATGAACATATCCTGTATATAGCATTTGATTAGTAATAAAGTTTAATATGCATACACACCAGATCAAAATCATTATAACTAATACCAGCATAGGTTTCACACATTAACACACACACACACACAAAACCAAATCATGAGACATTATAATAAATACTTAGGAGTTAATTCAACATTGTAACTGGTAATTCAGCTCTGTGGATTGTTTATAATCACATCTTGCTCAAACAGTGTGTATATAATGCCTAAAAATCGCTTTTTTAATATAATATTCCATAATACACTCAGGATCATGACTTTCGTATTTAATAAAATGCATATACAGTGTAATAGCTCATACTACAGATCAGCAGAAAAGCCCCAGGGGTCAGGATTAAACGGGACTAAAGTGCCCTGTGTTTTACCACATGCATTATTTTCAATAATTATAGCCTAAATAATGAACTGAGCCGAGAATTGAGCAAAATAGCCAGTGTTCATTTAACTCCCACGCTGTTTATGAGTTCAGATCCACACTCTCAGACAAAAAGGTACTAAACTGTAGCTTGTCTTGTCGCTTGGGTGGTACTCTGTTGTACCTTTAATAGCTATCTTTGACGTGGAAATGTGGATATACCTACATGTACCTTTAAAAAATGATTTAAGGTGGTCCTTAATTACCATTTCGAGTAAAGATATAGGCCTGAAGGTAGACTATGACCTTTCTGGGTAAAAGGTACAAAATGTACAAAATGTGTATCCTTGGTGGTAACACTCCAGTGACAAGGAATGGTTTAGTACCTTTTTTGTGCAGATGAACCATTATGAACATTATAAAAAGTGTAAAAAAAAAAACAAACAAACAAACATCAACTCTGGATTTTCCCCCACAATAAAGATGACCTCATTTGGTGAATTTGGTGAAGTCTCAGACTTTCTTTCTTACCGATAGTGGATACAACAGTTCCCACGAAGTAGAAAGCTCCTTGGAAGTCCCAGCGAGCCCTGGGTCTGTCCACACGGATGCCAGCCCCGGTGGCCTCCTCGTAGGCCCTGAGGAACCCCTCGAGCTCCCTGCGGCTGACGTTGTGCTTGCGGCTGAAGAGGTCGAAGCTGCGCGCCCAGCGGCCCTTGGCCTGCTCCTCCTCCGGCCGCTCCAGCGCAGAGAACACGGCGGCGCCGCACACCAGGTACACCAGGATGAGGAGCGCCAGCATGGCGAAGCGCGCCGTGTCCTCGCTCGCAGAGCCCAGACCCAAACAGCAGCACGACCCTCGGCATGCCATCATGTTCCCACCGAGAACAGAACAGGGCTCCGCATCTCAGACTGTCCCCGAGTCCGTGCGCAAACACCCCAAAGCTCCTGCTCACACATCGCCGCACGCCTTTTGCCAAAAAAGTGTTTGATTAGCCTACAGAAGAGAAAGCGCCAGAGTTCCCGTCCAGATACACACCGAAAAGTTCCACATCGTCTTTAGTCATGATGCGCGCTCTGCATCTCATAGAACACAAATCCTCCTCAATATACCGCTAAACACTACACTCACTGTTCACTTACAGTAAAATGCATTTCATAGAAATAAAAATAACACTAATATTTAAAGAAATCACAAGATGCCTCGCATGTCCACAATCATCCTTTTAAGACAGAGCTTCCGGTCTTCTTTCACAATAAAACATTCATTTCACGGGATAAAAAGTGCAATAGATGGTGTCTGGTGTCCAAATGCGTCCTCCTGACAGCAAGGTCGGTGTGTATCTCAGTAAAAATGTGTTTGATCATGAACTTGTCTTCGCAGGATCTTCACGCAGAGCTTCCTCGTTAGATCATGATGATGGTTCTGCGTCTCTCACCACATGCAGGTGATTCTGTAGAAGGAAACGCAGGAAAAACAGTTCTCAGATCCACAGAAGAGTCATCCTCACAGATGGCATGGACGCACCGCGTAATATACAGAAGTAAACGCACCCGAGTCGCAGGAGCCGCGCGCAAAAGTCTGTAATGATCCCTCTTAGACTTAAATGATGTTTTTTTTTTATTATCACACAGCCAAACCCATTTCAGAAAAAAACAAAAAACAAAAACAACAACAAACAAACGCACTGCAGTCTTAAAATCGTTGTGCTTCTGCCAGGTGATGACAGGATCTCTCCACGGAGCTTTAGCGCATGAGTTTAAAGCTTTACAGCTGATGCTGGTGCGCACAAGTTTTTATGAAGGCACCGCACCCGTGTGCAGAGAGAGAGAAAGAGAGAGAGAGAGAGAGTGATGATGATGTTAGAGGCAGGACGTCTCTTAATAACCCTGAAACTTTGCTGGTCAGGTGCGACCAAAAATGTGCACGTAGTAATATACTGTAAAGCAAATAGTAACAACACGAAGTGATATACTGACTCAGTTTTATGCTCTAAGCAATTTCAGACTATTTGTCATCTAGATTTGGCTTTGGAAATGTTGTAAAGGCATTGCGTAAGGCGTCGTGCGCCCCCCCCCCCACGGAGCACTGCAATGGACTGATCCGCTTTCCTGAACAGCGCCAATTACTGCGCGAGCGGCGCGTAAAAATAACTCGAGCTCTGACCGCTGGAGTTTTACTCCCGCCATTTTAACTCATTTGGAAGGAAATTCCAGTTTTTAGATTACACTTTTGTAGGATCTGGGACTGGAAATTGTGTTGATAATGGGCTGGGTTGAGGATGCGGACCTGAAAGGGAACAGGCACGTCGCTGCGTCAAGGTGAGTTTTCTGGAATTTTCCACTGCGCCTGTCCTGAGAGAAAAACAAAACTGAAGTGAAATAAATCAGCTCCCGCTGAAAGAAATGTAAGTTTTTGCTCACATTTTACTTCATTAATAATTAAGTTGAACCTCAGGAAATGATATTTATGTATAATAATAATTATTATTATTAATAGCCAGTAACTATATAAGTTCTGTTTGATAGCCAGTATTAGCCTCCTGACAACAAAGTGCACCAGCTAACATTACCTGAGGGGGTAAATATGGCTGAAGTTGGCTTTACATCTAATTATCATATAATTAACATAATCATATGTACAGTTAACATTAATTTACCTAATGTTAGGTTGCTACATGACTATTAACATAACTTCTGGCTAGTTAAATATGACCTCACGTGCCCCCTAGTGGCACAGAAAAGTGTTGCGCCTTCTTGCGAGTTTGAATCCAGATGATACCACAGCCGTGACGTCAGGCGTAAAAAGGCCTAGGGTGCAAAATGGTCGTGCTGTTAGGGAGGGAGGGGCATACTCTATCTTCGCTGTCAATCACAGCGACACTAGCTAATCATGGGCGTCTGTGAGCTCATGTATGCAGAAGAGGGTAGATAGCGCTTTCCTCCGAGGGTGTTACGCTGCCCTGTGATGCAGCAGGAGCAGCAGTTTGATGTTTGACTTCATGTGTCTCAGAGGAAGCACATGCTAGTCTTCAGCCTCCCCAGTTGGTAGCTAGCTGTCATGTGATAGGGGAGAGCTGGCTGCTGGGTGAGAAATTGGCCAAGACCAAAATTCCCAAGTTTTCTCTCTCTCTCTCTCTCTCTCTGTAACATTATCTCGGATAAATGTCCTGACTCGATTCTAATCTTGTGTTTGATATTTGTCTATCATGGTTTCAAAATGTACAGGGATATGATATTGAGATATTGTGTTTTAGTCAAGAAAAAACATCTGATCACGCAACATGCACACTGTAACCATAACAACCTCAGTAGCAACATTGCTTTTCTACATCCTTACCTAACCGCGCGGGTTAAAACCCATGTTGGGCTAGTCCATATTTGGAGTGTTCCAAAAAATATTGAGGAACATCTGGATCTTAATTAAACTAATAGATAGATATTAGATGTCAAAAAGATAATGAAAGATGTGAAAATAAATCACCCATGTGAAGTATGAACATGTGGGAAAATTAAAACACATGAACTGCATGTGGGAAATAAATGAACTGTGAAAAATGAACATGTGAAAGTAAAGGATTTGTGAGAAAACCGCATGTGAAAAATTAAACCGTGTGCCAATCATGAAAAATACTTTGAATACATGTGAAAATAAATGAATCGTATGAAAATCAATGTGAAAATCATGTGTAAAACCATGCGTAAATTTCTCATATGATTATTTGATTATGAAGTTTGTGCAACGTTTCTGTAAGTTTTTTTTCTAAGAGTGTATGTAGTAATCAAGTGATCACATGGTTAGTGGATCTCCTCAGTCAGAAAACACAGACGGTCAGGGCGATGTCAGAGTTATCAGTGACTAATCACTGGTTAATTGCAAAGATGTTTTTTTTTTCCATTTTGTTCTACATCCTGTTCACTAATGACTCTGTCAACAGCTCAACGTGCACCTGAGTAAATCTGACTCTGACGTCTGAGGTTCAGCACGGCGCCGTGTCATCATGTTAGCGACTCTTAAAGGGAAAGACGGTGTAAGTTTTGAAAAATAAAATCTGTACAAATACAACTCTGCCTTTCATGCTTGTTTAAAAATTGTTTAGAGCTCGTTTAGAGCTAGCATAAAAGTAACATAAATCTACTGGCTATAAGAAATTGTTTTTTATAAAAAATTAATGATGTTTTAGGGAAATAATGAACGATGGAGTTATTGTTACCACTCAGAAGTTGATTATTTATAGGTGTTTTATTCATCCTACATGACAGCAGTTTGACAACGATTACAATTTGCCATTTATTATCAAATGGCGTTATACTTTTTATCCTTTTATAGCTACATTTTATATTGTGGAACGCCTTTGAATCAAGTTAGATCCTGTTCTCACTTATGTTAATAGCAGCTATAAACAATCTTTCCATCACTTTCTATTGAAGTTAATAAGACGAAAAATAATTCAGCTTGTCATGTTACTGAGATGCTCCTCTGTCCTGAAGATGTCGTAAACTAAAAGTTACAAAGCACTGACACTGGAGACTCCTTCCGTAGATGTTACATAAATACATTTCTACTTACAAAAAACTTCACCATATTAATGATTGTTTTTCACTGTTAAACAAACAAACAAACAAACTAAATAGTCCCTAAGTCTCTATAGGAACTAGAATGTGCTAGAATGAGCACGTTAATATAAACCTGTGATTTAATTTTCTGTGGCTCGGCCTGGATGCTGCTCTGTACTTGCTTATCCAATACTTATTGTCTGAGGGAAAAAAGCAGAAACTTAATATTCTAAATATTGCAAAACTTTTTTGGACATTAAAAAAAAAAAAATCACTGATCTCACCTTCTCACTAACTTAATTTGACCAAATACTTGCTGGTATTTCAGTTCACTAATTATAAAATCTTTTTTAAGGAATAAAAAATAACACAGTAAAAAAGCACAAAACAAAGCCGAACAAAGTGTCAGTGAATTTTGCTATTTAATGTCATTATGTTTTTAATGTGGCATTGCATTTTTTACGTAAGAGCATTTCTCTTTCTCAGTGTGACCCCTGATGTCCGCTGTATTATCTCAGAAATGTCAAGTGTCTGGGAAAGGACGCTTAATGTAAGACAGGAATGAATCATGGACTTACTTACCAACTACAATAACCTGTAAATAAAACTATAGCACAACGTGACATTTTAAATGCCTCTGTACAGTCAGTCATCTGTTCACAGCTACACAGCTGTTCTCACTTCCTGTTTATCTCTGCTATGGTTTTCGTTCACTGTACGTGATATTGCTGACGATCCACTGCGGCGTCTTCTGCACTCTGGCAGCGCGGTTTTGCTCCTCGGTTAATTTTTGTTTCTTAATAAAGTATTGAACAGTTGATTCTGACACATCTAATGGCTCGTCTCTTTCGCTGATTGATTTATTTTGCTTGTTCAGACCTCATAATTATCTGCTTTAGTGGAGCTGATGCTTTTTTTGATCCTCGTGAGAGATAAAACAGACCCTGGATGTTAATAAGACAGAGATATGACTGTGGACCTTTCATTAGCCCTTTTGTGTGTTTGTTAATGATGCACTGATGCACTACAGAGTCATGTAGACAATTATATGGTCCTCATCAGCCGGAGGTCTGGGTAATAATAAAAATAATAAAAATCAGCAGGTCTTTATGGCTGATTGGGTTGACAGGAAGGTGGGGTAGGGCTGTGCGAAATGGCGATACATATCGTAGGACGAGAGAAAAACGTTTAGTGATAGATAGTTTCTATCCTCTATATCACCAATGTTGCAAAAGCCACTTTTACATCACTGAGGTTGGAGCTAGGAGCTACTAGCGGTGTGCTGTAACAAAAACAACCATGGAGGATAGGGCTGCACGATATTGAAGAAAAATGCGATATACGATAACTTGTTAAATAATGCGATATGCGGTACGATATTGCTGTAAGTGTATAAATATATATATTTAAAAACTGAAAATGACATAACCAATATACGGGTCTTGTTCTTTTGAGGAAAAGAAAGCATTCTCTGCTATCTGCATCGCTCTAAACCTTTGATTTTTCGTAACTTTTTGAAGTATTAAAATCATTCAGTTATCGCAAGCCCTCGCGATATGCATTGCGATATATTGTGCAGCACTAATGGAGGAGCGTAACACAGAGCGAAACGCCGCACAACACTCCGGCACGGAACAGACATCAGCCCAACTAAAAAACATGAGGAACTTGAACCTAAAAAAAGGAGGTACTTCTGTTGTTTGGATTCCTGAAACTTGAAGTTGAGTAGAGTCTTTTAATATTTATTTTTTATATTTTGCATTCATATTGTTCCCATTTGGACAGTGTTATGTTTTTCTTGTTCTCATTTGTGATAGTAGAGAAAAAGTAATATATTGGTACAAGATATGAAATTATCCATACAGTGATATAAGGTTTTGTCCAGGGTTTGGCTGACTGGGCTTACAGGGGGCGGAGTTTATTTAATTGGGCTGACATGTCACGGACTACCCCGTCCAGGGTGTACCCCGCCTTGTGCCCCGAGTTCCCTGGGATAGGCTTCAGGCTCCTCCGCAACCCTGTGTAGGATAAGCGGTACGGAAAATAGATGGATAGATAGATGGATGGTTTGGGCTGACAGATATCTTATGATTTACACCTGCATTTTCCATGATGCTTGACTGGTAGATTTCAGATCCAATCAGATGGAGTACGAAGTCCAAACCACTAAATCTGAACAGTTTATAGACCAAATCACAGCTTGAGAAGTCGTATCTGTGGTACTAAGGTGTCTGTTGATTTGTCAGATTTGTCACGGTGTGGATTTGAGCTCGGTGTGGAGAGACGAAAAGAAAAATACAAAAGAAATGGTCTGGCATGTTCTGACACGTTTTTATGTCTATTTATTTTCTTCATCTGATCTTTCTGTTACAGTGGACTGGTGTTTCCCAGTCCTGTTCCCGGAATCACACCACACTACAGCGCACATTTCAGTGTTTTCTCTGATTTATAGCCACATAATCATTTGTTTATTTCCACAATAAGTTTGTTTTATTATCAGACCTGAGACCATTTACACCAACGGCTTTTGGTCAAAGTGGAAAGAAAACACAAAAAAGAGGTTTTTGAACACTTTTTAATGCTTTATTACAGTTTAGTCTTTGTTGTCAATGAAATAAGCAAAAAGGGATAATCAAGTATCTCTTTAAATCTTTGTATTTAAGGACTTGTTCATCATCCAGTCTCAAGACTCTAAATTAGCGTTTTATTAAAGACAAGCGCTCTTGTTTGGTGAAGCAGTTACTGTAGGACTGTAAGTTTCTCCAAGCCGAGATTTGTCTTACATTTTTCTCCCAATAAACATTTCTCATTTCAGATATACCTAGTTCTTGGCATTAATACAGGGGGTACAAATACTTTTGATTGGCATAGTGAACATGGTGCAGGACAGCAGATACAGAATACGCCATAATCAGGGTTGCCAGAGTTTTTACTCCAGATTGAGCTAGTTTTGGAACAAGGTCACAGATGGAAAAAACAAGTCCATGGGTGGCAGTTTTTGGGTTAGTTTAAAAATAAACCATGGCCACCAAAATCTAATTTCAAAGCAAATAACTTTAATGAAATGTAATCAATTTCAGCAAACATAAACTACCGCAAAAAGGGAAAGCGTTAGTGCAGACAGCGTATCCACAGAAATATTTCTGTTGCAGTGGGAACTCGTGTCATGTCCAGGAGAGAACTCTAGTCAGAAATGATGAATCAAAGACTATATACTGTAATTCTCTTAAGTGTTTTCTTTTTCCTAAATAAAGAAAGATGGGACACCAACAGCAGCGGTTCTCTTAAGTACGGTCCCGCTAGGGGTCCTTGGAGCAAGTCTGTCATTTTATTTTTTTTCAATTTAGTTACAGTGTTGGAAATCGGAGCGCATCGTTATCAAAGTTTAATCCAAACCTCATAAACTCAAACACCAAGCAAACCTATAAATGTTAACTTGAATGCGATGTTGGTGGAAAGTTCAGGAATTAAAAGCTCTAAGGCTCGAGTAAGCAGCCGGAATATTATTGTACATGGTTAAATGATGAACCTAATGTTTGGGTTATGTTCATAAAATAAATGAATATACTGAGGGGATTCGTGGATTGTTTAAGTCAGATGACTAAAAATACTATTTATTTATTTCTTGATTTATTGATTGATTTATTGACCAATGAATGAACAAACTTAAACTGCATTTTCAGTTTCTGGTCTTTTTGTACATTTTTTGAGATATAACTGGTCTGGAAATTTTGCTAAGACCTGGCAACCTTAATCGCACAATCAATCTCTCGGCCATTTCGACCCAGACTGCAGAAGGCGTTTAATTTAAACAGAATCCAGATGTGACGTGCTAAATGGCTCATATGACATCATGCATCACAGCAAAAAATAATTGTTGGTGTATGAAATAAACAGGCTAAAAGTTGGCAACCTTTCCGTAAGGTCAAACGGACTGGGAAACAAGATACGTCCCTGGCATTCGGTCGTCCTCTGCAGCCAATGTTTAGAAATAACCGAAATAGTCTGAGATCAATACCAAATGACCTTTTTAGGATGAAAGACAGAATTCTGTCAAATCCTAAAACGGTATCTGTAAATGTCACAAATGTCCGTGTAGGCTTTGAGCGACATCCATAATTCATACTGCTTTCTCAAGTGCTGTGTACTCTACTCCTTTTTCCTGGTAATGTATGCAGATCTGAGATGTACTCGTGTCAAAAAAAAAAAAAACACATCCAAGTCGTGAGAGATCAAGCTGTTACAGCTGTGATGGAAATTTATGACGCTGTTGCCAAGCAACATATCAGTTTCTGTGTAAAGCCACTGAATAAACACTAATCAATACCCTAAGTTAAGAAGTATCACTCATGTCAGGTGTATATAAGCCTTATATAAGGCTTATGCACATATAAGAATGCACGTAATGCACTGAATATAAAAATGCACGTGACGAGTGCATGACGTGAGAATCGCACCACGGAGCTGAAACACCCAGAATTCTGCCTTGAATTTTCTTACCCATATTGTTTATCGTTTATCGTCTGTCTCCGTGTTTTCCCTCCGCAGACAGATTGCTCTCTTATGTTGTACTGCAAACACACACACACACACACACACACACACACACACACAGGAAAGTGCTCTCACTATGTGATGTGAAATGATTACACTTAAATGGTGCCCAAACTGATTGGGTAAGGTCGAGATGAAAACTAATTCGCAGGCCCTCAGTTTGGAGCTGGAACGTAATTACTGATGTCTCATTGCTCGCAGGTGTGATTCAGACAGAAAAAAAGCGGCACTTCTTCAAAAACAGCAATTTGTCTCAAGAGGGACCATTCGGCTATTTGCATCAGTCTGTGGTGAAAGTGTGGAGAGTGGAAAAAAAAAAAAAAAAGGTTTTATCATCAAGACAACGCAGATTACACACGTTAAAATACGAGTCATAAATAGAAATACTACAAGCTCAAGAGTCTCAGCACGTTTATGATTACTAATTCTTTATTACCTACTAATATCAATATCAAAAATGTTCACAGTTTTTTTTATTTTTTATTATTTCCAGCACCATGTTTACTGTAGCCGAGAGTCCAGTTAATAAAACAGTAATAAACAGCAGGTACTTCCTGTCCTCGTTTGGCCCTTTGTGTCCAAGCGGCAATGGGAACGGGTTTCAGGACGGGACCCAGATGTTGCCGTGAGTGTCTGGAGCTTGTGTGTATGGAATATTCCAGATCCACGGCTGATCTAAAGAGACAGACATACACTGGTGAGCACAAACTTTCCGCAGAAATGTCCTTTAAAAAAGTGAACATGATGCTACAGATGTTCTATTTCAGTGCTCTTCTGGGCAGTGAAATACATCTGAACCCAAAAAAAAAGCTAAGGATGAACTTCTCTTAACCATCTGATTCTGATTATACAGACATTACCTGAGTATCTTTCAAAATTAACACTCTTACACAGTTACCTTTCGACAAAAAAAAAATACTCAATACATTTTCATTCACTTTCGCCAACTGTTTTCAGGGAAAAGTAGCTAAACCGTCCATGCTCCAAAACTCGCCAGAAATCACTATGATGTCATAAACTAATTTGCATATTCACTGTATTGTCATAATCATTGTATCATTTGCATATCAGAAATGTTACATGAAGAAGGACGATTTTTCTGAAGATATTTTGAATAGAATGAAATAGAATATAGTTTTATCAGAATGTAACAGAAATCATAGATTATAGCTAATTTGTTTTAAAAAGAAGACGTACTTTAGTCAGGGCACCACAAACAAACAATTTACATATTTATAAAATTCTATAATTTCAATCAAGAATATAACAGAAGTTAAGCAATGTTTGTGAGGAGTTGGGAAATAGACGTGAAGGAAACGGTCATGGAAGGAATGACTCCCTTTTATTACTGTAAGTATCACCAAGAAGGGAGTTTAAAACGAAGAACAAAGAAGTGTGTGAGTGAACAAAGAATAGTAATCAGTGATTGGTTGTTGGGAACAGTGGTGATCAGTGATTGGTTGTTGGGAACAGTGGTGATCAGTGATTGGTTGTT